>FIZR01015834.1:0-20913 GCA_900060175.1 Ferrisia virgata
GGGGGGGGGGGGGGGGGGGGTATGCCAAGAACAAACTCAAAAAATGAAAAAATGCGAACAAAAAACTATATTTTTGGGCCATGTGAGCGAGTACAATGAGGCTGAAAAATCAAAACCCCAAAAAGATACATTGATGTCCCTCATTACGTCTATATATCTAATTTAAACATCCTAGCTCGATTTAGTGAGGAGGTAGGGGAGGAGCAGCCCTTTTTTAGGGTCAATAAGGGTGGAAACCCTTATATCTTCCCTTCCAATTGATTTAGATGGCTGATTTTAGGATATGTTATGCAACTGTGGATCCCCTATCGATTGGTTTAAAAAAGAACGATATTTGAGCTTTTAGCCTCTTAGCACCTCCGCCCCCAAATTTGGGCACAACTGAATTTTGTCTCGTGGCCATTCCCACTCCAGAGTATTAAATCCACTGTCAATCGAAGCCTATTCCTCGAATTTTATCGATTTTGGTCAGTATCAAGCTGAACAAATAATTTTTAGTTTCGGGAAAAAAATAAATATAAAAATAAAATTTAATTTAAAAAAGTGGCTGGAAAGGTCAAAAATGGCAGTAATGAACGGTCTTTGTTGATACCACTTCCCCCTCACATCATAGCTCGATAAACCGTCATACCCTGGTTTTCATTGATAATATGACGTAGAAAAATCAGGTTAGAAATGTTTACTTAATGCATGGAAGTGATCTGAAGCTATTTTTTTTTTGTAAAATAAAAAATCAAGAAAAAACAATGTACAAATTTTTCATAAAGTGAAGATAATTTTTAATCAAGAACCACTGGAAAAAGTAAAGGAGAAGAAAACTCACTAGAAATTGTTTAGATGAGTTGATATAACTGCGTTAGAACCAATTTAGCTAAAATTTTCCTCAAATCATTTTGAAAAATTTCAAAGATTTCAAAAAATGACTCTAGTACTCCTCCCTGTGAATTGGCGGTAGGGATGAAGATTTATCGTTGTTGATTATTTTGAGTAAAAATAACAGTATCAAATCCATTTTTAACACCTGTAATTTTTAAACATTTCTGATATTATTTTAGCTTTGAACTTTCACCGGGAAGGATAAATTTTAACTTGAGAGGCTAAAATTTTTGTCACGTAAGTTGGTGGTGATTTTCCAAAAGTTGCAATATTGTGGAGATTTATTAAAATTTTTCGATGTGCACACATTATCTTGATGAATACCTAATAGAATTTTATCAAATGATCATCGAGTTTACATGTTTACATGAGTAATCATTCGAAATGTGATTAATAGATCATTGATGAATTTTCAAAGTTTTAATGCTCAATTCGTCAGATTTTTTACTTGGTGATTTGGTAGTTTAAGCAATCAGATATCTTTCTTACCTTCATTTGAAATTAAAAAAATTATGGTACACGTTCCAAAATATAATAAGCTTACATTTTCTCTAGAAACAGAACTGATTACAACTGATTTAAAAAAAATTTTATAGCAAAAAATCTAAAGAATTTTTGAAAAAGTTGAAAAAAGAAATATCATAGATAATGTTTTTTTGCAAAAAAAATTCGTAAACATGGCTACGAAACACATACAATAGTAGCACGGTTACCAAACAATGTTCATAAAAAAGGTATACAATTTACAAAACCATTGATATAAGATATGTTGCCTACATAGACATTGTAAGGAGTAAAAAGCACGTGTGTACTAGAACCTGTTTCGAGCATTAAAATTTTTCACGGTAATATTATTTTATCAAAGGAATTTGAGCTTGTTTATCAGAGTAACACAGTTGAATGAAAATGTACAAGTAATACACATTCAAATGACAAATCAGTTGAAATAATACGGTCGATAATAATTGGTATAAACAAAAATCACTCTATTTTTTTCGCAAGAATACGAATAGACTATTAATAAATCTAAGAATAGCGCCTTTCATTAATTTTGTATTTTTTTTTTTTTTCAGTAGGTTGTCCGAGTTATCAATTATTCAAGTTTTGCTGTTTTTCAGGTCGAAAGTAAGTACCTAGCTACCTACATAATATATTTTGACCGAAGCGTAACAAGTAATTTTATTCTGCGAATATTTTTAACTTTTTTTTTCAGTTAAAAATGTTATAAACGGATCGATTACAGTTTCTATAAGCGCTATAAATTTAATTAGAATTTTGGTACAAATTCAAATGATACGCAACGATTGCAAAAAAATAAAAAATAATAATAAAAAGAATGCTTAGGGTATTTAAAAGCAAAACTCGCTTTTAAAATCATAATTACGAGTAATATGGCATAATCTACTATATTAATTAATAATATAGCCGGTTTTGCGTAGCTTATACCTAATATTTCATTCAACTGGAGTAGGTAAAAAGTAAGATTTTTCTCAACACTTCGATGCATTATTAAAATTCTTATCATAGAAATTTGGCATAATCGGTCCAAGATTTTTTTCCCCCTATTGAAAATTGATTTCACACTGGTACGCAGAATATTAATGGCAAATATAACCAAATTAATAGTAATCTTGACCTGAAAAATATACTTTTTTCAACTACAATGTAACCTTCATCTTACAATTTTATTTTAAATAGGCAGGTACTTACAAGCTACGTACCTTACCCATATCGATAAGATTTTATTACATCGAATTTGTTAGTGATAATTAAGAGTCACGGATATCTTCATTTATGTTAGGCCTACGCGTACTTATTCTTTTATTTTTTTCTTTTGGATTGACGTACCTTTACTAATTTGTAGTAATTTAATCGAATTTTAACGATTAGATTTCTCCTCATTTCTTCAATACTATACTAGGTTCGTGTAATTTAAAATTAAAAATGTACTTACCTACGCATTTTTTTTTCTCCGATGAAAGATGTACAAACTGAAAAAAATGAACGCTAGAAGAGAAATAAAGCCACTTGAATAGTGAAAAATTTGCTTATGTAATAACTGGAAGCTCTAATAATTGAAACTTTGACGATTTGAGCGTATATAGTTTTTCAACTGCATTTGTTAAAAAAATTCACCGTAAGACATATCTCGGTTTTTGAACTTCTGTTTTTCGTTGAATGCCTTTAAATATATCTATATTATTAATTTTTTTTTATTTTATAATTAAGTTTTCGTTCTGAACTAAGAATTAGTTACAGCGAAACGAACATGATTCATTAGGAAAGAATTATCTTTTTCTGAGCTGTAAGAAGGTGTGATGGGATTGAAAATTCGAAATTCTCATAAAAGGTCATCTAAGACCCATACTAAATCTACGAGTAAATATGTACGTACCCAGCCACCTCTCAATTTAAAGGAGTGATAAATGACATAAAAACTCGAATAACGGCAAAATCTACCCAAAAGTATAGTATTTCTTAGCTTCAGTAGTGTGCAATGGGTTAATAAATTAGAGCTGAATGCCATCAGGAGGCTGATTTTTGGATAAGTTACGCATCTTTTGATTTTCTATCGATTGGTTTTAAAAACGAACAATTTTTCCATTTTTGTTCTTCAACACCACATCGCTGAAATTTAACCTGAGGCTACTCCCACTCAAACGTATTCAATCCACCGTCAATCTAAATCTATTCACCAAACATGATTTTAGTTTTCAGGCAAAAAAAAATTCAAAAAAATAAAAATAATACGTATGCCATGATACGCTGAAAAATTTTCTTATTGATATCAAAGGTGATTAGATACGGGTAGGGGTATGTTTTTCTATTTCGGAAAATATCACTAACAATTATTTAAAAGGAGAGTACGAGTAAATATCATTAAATCAATTCGAATTGGGTGTAAGTGATCTTATATAATCTTCAATGGCATTTATTTTCTATCTCTAGTAACCCATATTCTTACTCGTACAATGTATTCATATGAAATTTGATTCACCTAATTTTTTTTAACATTTATCTCGTTGCACAATTTCCAAGAATACATAAAATAAATATATAGGCTAGTTACCATTTGAACTTACTAACAATAAAAGATTAATTTAAGGAATAAGCAATCTAATACCAACGTATGTGTAGTATGTTAGCAGGCACCTACATAATTAATGAGTTATAGATATGATGTATACACGTAAAATAAAGAAAGTATTCTTATCAGTCATCAGGAAGTTGAACATGTGCCCCTTACAAAAGAAATTCTCTCATCGGTAGGTGTAGAATAAAAATTACCACAGTAAATTCAAATTAATTACATTCGCAGTTTAGCCTATGCTAATATTCTGGCAATACTTTCAGGTCGTTCGATTATGTCTGCAGTGGAATAGTATAGGTGCTCTTTTTTAAAGTTCGGCACGTGATTCGAATCCTCCTTGACATACTTGTGAATTTAAATCATCGTCTGTCTGGAATATTTTTTCGCGTTTAGTTTAAATTTTAGGCCTAATGCGAAATAGGCTAGCGTTATACTAATGCTTATACCTTGCCTACAAATATTGTCTAGAATTATTTTTTGATTTTTCAAGCGAATATTTACTTTAGGTAGGTAAGTTCGATGAAATGAAAATTTTATGAACTTGAAAAGAAAAAGTTCAAGAGTAAGTATGCATTTTATAACGATGACGATAGAATATAGGTAGAAGGTATAGGTGCATTATATGGCGCAACGTGACATCGGTTTCGTTAATTTATGCAAATAATCAAATTATAAGTAGGTATGTACCTGTTGAATGTTATATTTCATAGGTGCTTACACACTATTACGCATTGTTTTTGTTTGTTTAACTTTCATAAAAAAAATGAAATGCGTTTGATTCCCTCATCATAATTTACATGCTGGTTTTACGGGTTCAACACTCCTTTCATTCCTCCCTAGGTGTTGAAAAAATTGAAAATTGATTTTATCTATCATTTGTATTTATCCAAGATTTAAAACTGAACCCTTAAAAATGCTTCAGTTTTCACTATAAAACTTCAAAAAATGTATTTTTGAAAGTTAAAAAATCATCGTCGCTTTGTTCGGACACATTTATGCCTCCTATTTTATTTTTAAAAATTAAAACTTGAAAAAATGTTTTTTACACACTATATATATTTTTTTTAAATTTTGAATCCCCTCCATGAGATATTTCTAGTTACACTACTGGATGAAAGCGTGATGAATTGATATGTATGAGGTAGGCACAATGCTGCAACGCCCAGCAACGAAATAAAATTATACATAGGGGTAAGGTGAAGATACCAGTAACTAACATCATTTGACTTCAAGGAGAAGGTAGTGAAAAGTAGATTTTTGTTTAAATCAAAATACTACAGAAACTAGAACTACAAAATATTCATCTGCTGGTCTCAAGAGTAAGGGGAACTGATTAACAGTTACTCGCGGTTTATCCTGTAGAAGCGCTAATTACTACAACTCAACGTTAGACACTGAAACACCAGATACCTTACTGTTGGGTACAGATGTGAGGAGATTTTATAATTACTGACATGTATTCCGCTAGAGAGCATTGCTGCTTGGCCCTGAAAACCTTTCTTACATTGTGATTAAATGGCTTCAACTGACCTCAACCAATGAAAGTTGATGATATTTTTATCAACAAATAACAAATAACATCAATAACTGTAAACTACCATCAGCTGATCACCGTCATAATTTATGAAAATCTTGACCAATCAAATTGCAGGAAAAATTTTAAAAGAAATGTTGCATATGAAATCCATTTTGAAAGTTGAAAAAAAAATAATTTTTGAGGCGGAATACAAATTTTCTATAAAGGGGAATAAGATGAGTAACTACATACCAAAATTTTCTGTAATCCCCGTTTCCACTGTGACCTGCAGAGAGGCATCTTGTTGTTTCAGTGTCAAGCAAATCTTTCCCCACACCAAAACTAACAGCGCTAGATGACTTTGCGGCAACGCATACAAACTCTACGATCTCAACCAATCAAAATACAGAAATTTCAAGCATGCCTGTGCGGCTCTGCAGGATTTAGTGAACAGCGCTCCTAACGTCTGTTATTGTGAACAACTCGGAACCGGGATTTTCTGTACTCCTCTGACCACTGCAACATGCAGATGGGCATTTTGTAGTTCTAGTGTCTATACACAACATACATTTGATATCTTCATCTGCTGCTCAGCGTTCTAATCACTAGTTAACCGCTACAAATTTCCTTCCTCCCTCTCAGAAATCCTATCTAATGAATCTCCTCATTTTGTAAATGTACTTCGATTCCTACATTTCCCTAAAATTTTTACAAAAAATCTAACGACCCAGATAAGCCTTCAACAGCAAATTAATGAATAAAAAAAATGAATTTTTTTTTTTTATTTTTACGTTAAAACATAACCTTTTATATTGAAAAAATTCACCCCAAACTGAAAAAAAGAGAAGTAAATAGATGATTTTTAAATTTTCAAAAATTCACCAAAAACCCGAAAACAGGGTTCCCATTACTGAAAATTTGCTCCCGGAATTTTTCAGCATACTTTTTTAACTTTACTTAATTTCGTTGAAATGGGAGGCAGTCAATGAAAAGCTGTTCTCAAGTTTTTGTTTGCAAAATTATAAAACAACTTACTTACCTACTTACTTACTTTTATTCCATAAAAATAATATTTTTGTAGGTCTACGTATTTCCTTTAAATTAAGAATACTTTTCATTTTAGAAGCATTGAATCATAATAAAACGAAGGAATAAGTGTTTGCTGTAAACAAAGGCGTTTGAAAATTAATTTAAAAAAAAATGTACTTGCCCAATAAAACCACCAGATATATGCAAAGTATTTGAGAATGCACTATCTACTTACTGAAATCCAACTCACGAAATACGATATTTGTTTCAAAACCATTGCTATATGTATACTTACTGACGTTAAATTCTCCAAAATGCGAGTGATGTACGAGTGTTTCTTAAAGTATCGAATGAAACGCTGAGATACATTCATTGATAAAATAAAATGTTTAGGAATTAAAAGATGAAAATGATTATTTAATTCAACATGAAAAGTCGGAATATAAAAGTATTTTCCCTCAGACGACTTTTATTTCGCATCGATTAAACAATTGATGAGTAATTTTTGGAAATTTGAAAACTAGAATCTCAAAAATCTACCAATAAAATTAATTCAATATAATTTTTGAATTCAGAGAGTAGAAAAGTTTGCGGTATACACAATTGAAATTCATGATCTCTTTGCTATTTCGCAAAAAATTCAGAAATGCAATCTATTGTCTAATCTGAAACATTGTTTCGTGAGATTAATTTATGCGTGAATTATCGTTTCATTTCATAAGTTGATGACGTTCGCATGACATTTCTGTCATTTTCGAGTGCACGATAATAAGTACCTCGGTTACTTTTTCTACCTCCAAATGCAAAATATGGCGAATTAAATGAAAATACGAGTATTTCACGATGATAGCGATATGTTGACTTGAATAAACTATTTTGTAAAATTCATAGGCCTATTATAAATATGAAGATAATGAATATTACAGTAGCTTTAAAATTGAAAATTTCGTCGTTATTATTTTTTTTTCAGTAAGCCTACTTTAGATCTAATAGCGTTGATCTTAAATACACGTGATAAATATTTTAGCTCTGTTAGCGCTAAAGGAATATATTGAAGGTTTTGAAATGAACACACTGTGCAAATAAAATAACAAAAACAAACAACGATTGTAAATTATTCATTGAACTTATAAACACAAATCAGTGTATAAAATGTTATCCAAACATGCTCAAAAAAAATCACGAGGGAATATAGAATTGGAGAGTGGAGATATAGAAGATTTATTTACGCTGTTACACAAAAAAAGTTATCTAACTGGTCAATATTGTCAACGGTATACTTACGTACAGGTTTTACAGGTTCATCACCACTACCGTCTCCCCAAACCCTCCATTAAAGATGGAACAATTGAAAATTGCTTATTTCTATCCCGTACTTACCAAAGAGTCGAAACCTCCAAAAAGCACATCTGGGACCTCTACTAAATGGTACATACCAAATTTCAACTTCCTAGCTCAAAACATAAGAAAACCCAGCCAAAAAATCACATTTCTGGGCTCTAAAGAGGACGCAGTGGGTTTAAAGAGTCAAAACTTCCAAAAACACATCTATGGCCTGTACCAAGTCTACATACCAAAGTTCAACTTCGAAGCTCAATGGGGGGGGGGGGAGAAGAGCTCTTTTTCAAGGCCAAAAAGATGAAAATCCTCATATCTCGTCTCCTAATTGACCTAGTAGGCTAATTTTTGGATATGTTATGTAACTTCGAATTATCTATCGATTGGCATGAAAAAACAAATTTTGCGAATTCATTCCCTCAGCATCATCTCCTCTAAATTTGGTCATAACTGAATTTTGACCCGAGTTCAACCCCATTTCAGAATATCAAATCCGCCGTCAGTTTAAGCCTATTTCCCAAATTTGATCGATTTTGGTTGGTAACGAGCTGAGTAAAGAAATTTTAATTTCAGGGGGAAAAAAATTAATAAATAATGACATACTAGAAAATCAGGCTAAAAATTTCGGAAGTGAAAAATCAAAACCGTAGGTATTGAAAAACCACAACAAGAAAAACAAAACAGAGTAACAATAAAAATTGAAAAAAATTATGTTTTTTCAAAAAAAGAACATGGGGGAAATTTCTAATAATTGGTCAACATTTATAAATTTTTTCAAAAAATGAAACTAGCAATTTTGTCAAAGATACCCAAGTTTGACAAATAGGAAAGTAGATATAAATTAAACAAACATTTACCAGTAAATTTTTTCAAAAAAAAACATCCTTGCAGTTACTGAGCTATCAATAATCCCATTACAAGTAAAAATCCAGCTTCATCATAGGACGGAGTTGTAAATAAATCATTTGATTGGCTCTGGTTGGAATTACTGTAGAGTAGCAAAAATGGATGGAATGATTGGTGAAGAATTCCAGCCAATCGTATGATTCATAACAACCCCGTTCCTTAGAGTTATTGGAGTTACTCGTTATCTTACTTCGAACAGGTTAGAGTGATCTATGTTAATTCTATGTGGTTTATATAAGACAATATTCAATCACAGTGTTACCAATTGTACAAAACTAAAATACTGCCAAACATTAGTGAGAATTAAAAAGGCGAAAAAAAAAAACACAATCAACAACTTACCTTCACTGTTAAAAAAATTCAAAATGCGTATAACTATTAAACAATCGCGTAAAAAAAAAAATGTATTTATATTAAACTGGACGATTGCAATAGAAATAATTTTTCGTTGGAAAATCTGACTAGTTAAAAACACTCGAATAAATTGAAAATAAGACTTCCGAAATATCAACTAGATCGCATTCAATTACGCGAATTCATTTTTATAATTTTACCGATTGAAAAAAAATATCGAACTTGCAAGTTCAAGATCAAGGTCAAGAAATCTATTACGATTAATCAAACAAACGCGATAATATTATCAATGAAAATTCACCGACTAGTACATATAAGTAATTTTAAAATGAATCAATTAATCACTCGCTACCAGTATCGGGTTAAGAATCGGTACATTTAATCGATTTACTTAATGTAAAGACCAAAAGAAATTTCGAAAGAGAAAAGCAAAAATGAAACTCGTTATCCTGATACAATGCTCAATTAAAATGGCCAATAGTGGAGGATAGGTTTCGCGAAACTGATGCAGTCGTAATGACATGGACATGAGCAAAAATTGCGTGCGCACCAATTCTCAAATGCTGTTTTTCTAATTTAAAAATCAATCGCATAATCATTTATAAACAAATATCAACCCTATTAACATATTCTTATGACGTTTGTATGCCCGATGGTCGATAAAATTCTGCGAAGGTTGGTATGAAATTTAAAATGTTTCAAAAGGGTATCTAGGTAAGTGTTTAAAATGCATTCTAAGCAATATTACGCAACGTGGCGACGTTTACCTGTGGCACTTGGTATGTTAAAAAATTCAAAAAGCCAAGCTCATACAATTATTCGATAATCGAAGTCAAAATCAATTGCGTAATTGTGCTAGTAGTTGATCGATGCGAATACGCGTTTGAATTTTAAAAAGCATTCGTCGCTGGTCGGTATTACAGTATGCGAAGTGCCCATTATTGCCAGGCCTTCGCGCAGTTGCGAACAAATTGGCCGCATTTTAGAGATCATACTTATTCAACGACGAAGTACCCTCGTTGATTGAATAAAAATCATTACGTAATCGAATCATCAAAATCACTAGCTCGCAAAAATACATCAGCCGTTTAGCACGTGAGACACTGAGGGCGAAAAAAAAAAAAAAAAAAAAAAAAAACTGAACCTACTAAGGAAGTAGGAAGTTATAAAAACGATGCTTTGCAAAAAGAAAGTATCTCTGTAGATAGTTAGATTTCTAAACTATCTGATGATTAAAAAAAAAAAATGGCCATTATAGCGATAATTTTTTATTCGCAAAATATAAATTTTGAAAAAGATATTATAATCAAAATTGTCATACGGTACCTAATATCGTTTCGTAAGATGCAACAGCTTTAGCAAGCAATAGGAAGATTTGAAAATCGCGACGAGTGAAATTGAAAACAATAAAATAAAAACAATTGCACAAGAGAAGAGAAAAAAAAGTATCGATTAATTTTAATTATCGATATGATATGAAAATTGAACCGGCGGCGCGGCGGTATAATTTCAACACTGCGGCGGCTATTGGAGCCGTATCAACGGCATTTGAATTGATTGAAGGAAGAACGAACTCGGTGTTGGTGGCTAATTTAAAAGCATCTCAAATCACAGATGAGCAGCGCAGAATGGTCAATGATTATGTCAAGGCTACTCGGTGGCCAGTCGTGATATTAGGCCACTGCCAGTGTGCCACTATTACTCTATTCGACTACTGTGTGCATCTGTGACCGTATTAAATAATTCATTTCTTCGCGGCACGAGACGATCGACGCGACACGCCGCGCCGGAATATACGTGCGGTAATTATGTCAAGAACGCGTTAATGTAATTGTTTTATGCAAATCATCTTCGGCAGCGCCGCAAAACTATTGGCGAAAAAAAAAAATTAGTTTTAAAATGATCGTTAATATGGGACGGTATATATCGGCAGCATTTCGAATACCAATTGGATTATAAAGACGAACTTACAAAATACATACATATTTAATACATTCGACATTTTAAATCACATGGCGTGCATAAAATAAACCAAACGCCGAATAAATAGTGCCGAGCGTGTTATACAACATTTGAGCACAAGTTCAACACCAGCGCGCGTCACGCGACTTTCAATGATTCCCTAAATTAGCGTTTTATTTTCCGATGTGTCCTTCGATCGTGTTCCAATCGTAACGTGGTATTCATGTAAAAAATAAGAATAAAAAAAAAAAACCCATTTTTTTATCAACTCGAATTACTATGTTTTTCGCCTATCGTACACCTCTAGATGTAGGGATACGTTAAGGTCAAGTTTGAGTTATACTGTATTCTTTGAAATTGGTCGCTGTTGATAAGAAAACGTGGAATTTCCAAAGCTACCGAGTTCGTGTACGTCAAGTACGAAGATCGTTGAAAAAGCAAACTATGAGATATGGATAGGTATTATTCTTTTGGAGATAAAGGTTTTGGTTCTTCTGAAAGTCAGTACAAACCACCAAAAAGTTAAATAAAATGAATTAAATAACTATTTTTTAGTCCAATTTTTCCTGTTTTATTGCCAAAGAAAGTTGGTCTACTACAGACTACGGACATATGACCCATGCTTGTTGAGAGAGATGAGGAGTAGTATCAACAAAATTTGTTTTATTTTATTTTATTTTTTTAAAATCTACCTACCATTTTTAGGTGTATAAGGCAAGATATTCATTTTCATTTTATTCCCCCTTCCCAAATTAATATCATTTACCTGTTCGGCTCGATACTAAACTAACTGAAATCATGCAGATTCAAACAAGATGCTCAGATTGACAGTAAATCAGTGTTATCTGAGTGAGAATAACTTTGAGTTATAACCCAGCCATGTTCGAAGTTTAAGCAGAGGACAAAGAGAAGTAAAAATCGCGCGAAAATTACTCATTTTTAAACCAATCGATGATTGGTCCGAAGTTGCGTAACATTTCTCGGCAGAGTAACAATGCTCGACTTCTGAGGGAGAAAGAAGGAAGAAAGATCTGCGGAATTTTTTTTGAAAATCAAAACATTCGTTCAGAAGAAAATTTTACAAAACAAAGTCAAGTTATGTATAGAAAACCAAGCTGGTGCACTTCCATTTGACCGTGAAAATTTTTTAAATCCCGTTGGGAGCGCCACCATCGGCTATTTACAAAACTAATTGGCTAGTTCTAAATACTGAACGCTGATTGGTGCATTTTGAAAGTTCCACGATTCAGTTGTGTACCTACCTATTGTAAATACTGAAGCACCAAGATGGAAATCAGCTGGTACAGTGGTAAGAGGGTAGCGAACATTTTTTGTCCAGAGTAACTCAAGACTTCTTCGTTAGGAACGCTGTTCACTAATTCCTGTTCAACCAATTTCGCGATTCTGATTGGTCTAGTTCTCAAATCATCTCAGATGTCAGGCAGACTTGGATACTTTTAGATTTCTATCTGCGGAATGAAAAACCTCTAACCAATGAACGTCTAGCCAGAATTAACGATCAGCGCTTCTATAGCGAAAAAAGAGTGGGAGATCTCAATCTTCGTGTTTCAGTATCCATAATACACATATATAGTAAGTAGTACGCGTTCACGCTGGTGTACATCGTTAATGGTTTTAGGCGATGTTATCGCTCCCAACGGGATTTTTCGAATTAATTTTATTGCTTTCAGGGTTGGCATTCTGCATACAGAATAAGTATTATACATTTTTGTGCAGAATAGAGTGCAAAATGCATAATGAACACAGAATATCCAGAATGCAAGCATAATGCAAAATTATTAGCTAAGATTTATAGAACAAAGCTAAAAATTGTTGAAAATAAGCAAAACCTTCAGTTCCTTAATTATATTTCTTTAATCTCCAAACTTCAATTTATTCGATTTTACATTTTTTTAACTGATTAAATAAGAAAACAGAAAATAATTTAGGAAAAAATCAAAACATTATTTTTACCGTAAATACTGTAATTTACTGTTTATTCTAGGTATCATGCAGATTCTACATTTTGCATAGAATAGACGCTCATTCTGCGCGAGCTATTCTGCGTTCAGAATAAAAAAAATATTCTGCAGCGTTTATTCTGCGTATAAACCCAATGCTGCACCAACTTGGTATTCTATATTGGAAATCAATGGGCAGCTGGGTACAACAAAAAGGGGATTATGGGAATTTTTTTTTTCAGTGTTACTCAAGACTTCTCCGATGGAAGTGCTGTTCACTAATTCCTATTCAATTTATTCACAATTCTGATTTGCCAAGATCACAAACTTGGATTATTTCTAATTTCTGTCTAGCAAAAGAATAACTTCTGCCATTCTACCTAATGGCCGGGCTTTTATCTAGAGAGAGAATAACTTTTGAGTGTTCCCAACCTCCTCCACAACCACCTTTATACAGCTGGCATGATCGATAAACATTCTGAAATTTGTAGACACTCTTCCTCCTCTCATTTCCCTCCATCTGATATAATTTATTGGTAGATGAATTTGAGGGTAATTTATGGCAAATCAGCTTCATACAAAAATTAGGAGAGGTATTTTGAAGTTTTCCTTATTTTTTAAGCTTAAAAAAATTTTACCCAGCGCATATCTCCACTTTTAATTACGCTGGTGAGCTTTAATTCGGACGTGCAGATTTAATAGGGGTCATAGATATGTATTTTCAAAGTTTCAAATTTTTAGTTTTATTACTACGGCCGTGAAAAATTGGATTTCTGGTCAATTTTTATCCCTTAACAAATCTGTCTTGCACCTCCCTCTTTCCCGTCCTCAATGCGACTTTTCTCTGTATAAATGTTTAACAATTCTCATAATCATAAAATTTTACCAGATACAAAGTACAAGCCGAAAAAGCATTGCAAAACGATGATCTTTTTACGTTTCTTACTTTCTGTGCAACTGAAATAATATTCGTACACAAATCTTACACTAAGTTTTATGAGCTTAGAGTTTAAAACTAAAACCGTGTTCTTGCTTTATTTACTTCCTAATTTTGAAAGGTGCAAGGACATAACCATAAGGTGAATTTTTTATTAAGAATCTGATGAATTGATAATTTAAATTCCACGATTATTGTGTTCTAAAGAATAGAGAAACAACATAATGTTCCAAGATTTCTTCTTAAAAGATTGAAAGATCAAATTAAATTTTGGTGATTTATTTCAAAAAATATTAACAGTTCAGTGCAATAATAAATTTCTTGTAAACAATTTTTTTTAAATGTATAATTTTTTGAGTTTTTTCCAAAAAAAATCAATTACTTAGTGCTAAGGTTATGATGAATAAATTTTTTTAATGAACGTGAGTATTACATGGAAAATTGAAAAATAAATTAATAGTTCTATGATTTTTTCTATACAAAAGAAATCAAAGATTTAAATTTGTAGTTAATTAATATACGATGGTTTTCAAGTTTTTCCCACAAAAAATAAAAAACTGTTAAAATTTCAAGATTTTACACTAAAAAAAAAAGAATTAAATTTCACAATTACAAAATTCAAAGCAGTCGCAAAAAAAAACGACTTTAAATTCGTGTTCAGCGGGTCAATATTATTCCGATCTTCTCACTATCTGCGTTCATTTTGAAACACAATTTTTGTCTGAATTTTTAAGAACTTGCCAGTGACGTGATATTTTTGAAAAAAATCAAATCAAAAATCTAAAATTATAAATTCAAAAAAAATTATCGTATAGTGTCAGAATAGGGGTAATTTGACCTGCTGAATACGAAGTTAAAGTTAATTTTTTTACGAGTACTTTGAACTTTGTAATCGTTCAACGATGTTGTCGAAAGAAAAATAACCAAAAGCAAAAAAATTAATAAATTTGAGTAAAAATGGAGAAAGTCGAACATAAATGAGTCCATTAGAACGTTATTTAAGGCACAAAAATATTCGAGTAAAAATTACTGTTTTAAGCTGGAAAAATGCATAAAAAAGATGGGTTTTCACTTTTTTTAAGGTCTTCCACCACCGAAAAAAATTCAGAAAAAAATATAAGTGATTGATATGAGTGAATTACATTATATATATTTTTTTCGTTGTTCCAGGTCTGAAAGATCACGCAGATATTCAGTTTTGAAATTTAGAAATGTGTGTTTCTTGATAAGATGATCGAAAAAGTTTGAAAAAATTTCCACGGATGATCTTTGATATAGTCCATCAACTCCACAAGTTTGAAAAAATGTCGTCGTGGATTGTAAAATATAAAAATTTGTAAGCCAAACTCGTATTTTGAACACATCTATGGCGATCCCGGGGGAGGGGGGAGGTTAGGTAGAATACCAATATTTTTACCAGCGAGTTTTCAGACTATAAGGACCAACTTCCACTAGATAGTTTGAAAATCTTAGCTAACAACTGATTCACCTCTTCCTATTTGGCAATGCTCTTTTTCAAAAAACTTTTCCTAACAAATTTTAAAAAATTTCCAATTTTCGTGGTCTTTTTCAAAAAAAAATTGAATTTCTTATTAAATTTTCATGAAGTTCTGATGAGCTGTAGTAAACGAAAAATATGAAAAATAAATTAAAATTCTATGAATTATTTTTTTAAGAAATTTAAAAAGTAAACTTTTTACAATATTTATGGTTGAAAAAAATAGAGACATCGATTGAAACAACATGAAAAATTTCAGGAACTTTTTTGCTCAAAAAGTTATGAATTTTATAAAGTAACGCAATCCAATCCAAATTAACCATAAATTTGAATTTGGATACTTGATTTAAAGGTAAGGTCGAGTACCTACTCTTGATATGCCTTGAAGAAATGACTTTCTACGTTCGTTTATCCGGAATATTCACCCCGGTATCCATGCGTCTTTCATGATGTACGTATATGTATATTTCAACTAACATAAAATTATACGAAGTACCTATCATGTAAAGAAAATTTATCAACATAAGGTACTTCCACCTACTTTTCTGAAGAAGTAGTTTAGGTACGTATCAAACTTTTCGATAATTCTTTATCACAAGAACCTCGACACCGTCGGCTTGACCTGCATGTTCTGATTCATCTGCCAACTTCCGTATCTTTAATTTACCGATTGATAAGTACTATATCTATATATACATACCCACCTAGTGGTGGTAGTACCTATATTACTTCAATGTAGCAACATTTTCGAAAGACTGATTTATTTTTTGAAATAAGCACATAACAAATATTCACATACGTAAATTGTAGCCTTGGTATATTTTGTACCTCGTAAGTATTATTTCAAAATGAACTGATTCTACTCGCGTGATTTTGACACGAACATTCATTTAGGCATTTAAAAGATCAAGAAGAGAGATAACCTTAATCAATCTCTTCATGAAATAAGCCCATCTTTGATTTAATAAACGGAAAAGAAAACTTGCCTTGTACAATTGAATACGTTAATGTAGCCTCGAAGTGATACTCGTGTCAATGAACTAACTAATGCTTCGTAAAACTAGGAAAAAAACAAAACAAAATAAAGCAATACGATTTGAAATTCACGCACACAATCTCTACGTAAGTGTTGGCAATTTTGTTCACTATAAGGATTAAATGATCGAAATTGTCTCAGTCAGAAAAATAAATCATCTATAGGTGTTTTACGTAACTAAAGGACAACACTACAGGAGCCATATTATTTTTGTTACTTCTCACTCCTCTTTCGTGTTCAGATTTCAGATATTTTACACAAGAAAAACATTCATTTGTAACATAGAAAAAAGCAGCGTTAAAATGGAATTAATGAACCCCCTTCCTTCCTCATATATTGCTTAGAGTGGTTTTTTACAGTACCTCTGGTATATTGGAATTGAGTCGAGTACATCGGTCTGAGTAGAGATTTTGTCCTTTGTGTTTCTCATTAAACATGATATTTCAGATTCGAAACACGAGTATTTGGTTGAGAATAAATCGCCATTAGGGCCATTTCATTGAAAAATTACCAGCTAAGCTTTACACATACGAAATTATTCCAGAAAGACCAATAACACAAATTGATTTTGACATTTTTTGTATTTCATTGATAACATTAAAAAGAAAAAAATGACAAACTAAAAACAAATATTTAATAATTTCATCAATTTTTTTTTAAACTATTAAAAAAATGCGTGCTCTAAAACGATTATCTTGATAAGTTGACGTAGGTAATCTATTAAACTTAGATGGAATTTTCCCCATATTTAGTATCGATATCGAAACCCACAGAAATAAAACAAAAAATTAATTTGTTTATATTTTGAATTTAATTAAACAAAAAAAGTATTTGGTGGATTTCTACATGAAACGAACCTCTGGGGCAAAATACATGAATATGAAAAACTCGGAGAAAAATGATATAAAATACATAAGCCGTACTAATCTTTAACTTTTTTTTTTTTATTGCTTTGCAATTCATTATTTTGCATATCGCAATGAGATGGGATTTCAATATCAGCGATAAATACGTGAATGAAAAAAAAAAATAAAAAAAAAATGTGAAACTACAACTTACTGATATCGCGTTTGAAAAATTCTTATAAAATTTCAACGGCCACGATTAAATAATTTACACTTTACCTACCGTATTTTAAATATACGCGAAGAAATTTGAGTATTATTTTCATGCGACATTAAAATAGGAAACATTACAATATCACAATGTAAAATTGAACTCTTTTTTTTATCATAAATCAAACAAAAAAAACTATACATATAAATGTATATACGAAAAGTTTTTCCACATTCGATTGATCGTCTCTTTAAAATTTTTTACGTTCGAATCTCAACAATTTCAAAAAAAAAAAAAAAAAAAAAAAAAAAATAGCAAAAAATTAAATATTTAACGAATTGTTGTCTTACAATGAAAACGATAACACGAAAACAAAAAATAAATAAATAAATAAATAATAATAATGAATAATCAAATAAATAAAAATCAACTGAAAATAATATTATACAAAACGAGCTTACTAACACTGATTTAATTCAAGCAACAGATTAAAATTAACTGAAATTGAGCGGATAAGAGATAACAACGGAATATTAAGTTCATCAGTCGACTAAAATTAACCGTATAAGTCAATTTTTTCCAGTCAAAAAATAATTAAACAGACTAAAAAAATTTAATTGCAAGCTATCACTACTTATATAACAATAATATTAAAAACATTATTATTTTTTTTTAATTATAAAGGCACAGAATTGCGCTCAAAACAATAAAAAAATCGTTGGCGCACAAAAAATGTAAAAACCTGACATAGATATGTTTTACTTCTAAAAGAATAATTAATTGATTCTGAATTTCGACAATAATTAGAGCATTTTAATGAACTAAATTTTTCCGTAATTAAAAATAAATAATATAAAAAAGCTTATATCTTCTATTAAAGGTATTCAATTCCGGTAACAAGTAAATACGTTAACGTGAAATTACCCATTCATTTAAACCGAGCGAATATTCGTTGTAGGAAGATGAAAATAATTATTATAATTAGAAAAAAAAAGTTAAACAAAAAATAACTTTTATATATTTTTTTTTACAATTCACAAAAATCAACGAATAAATATTTTCAATATATCATTTTAAATAACGAATGAAAAAAGATTTTCCGTTAACGTATACAATTACATTAAAGAAAGAAAATGATAAAAGGTACAATTATGCGAAAAAAAATTTTAAGACGTAGATAAATATAGATAGATAGACAGGGGGAAAAAAGAACAAAAAAAAAAAGACGAATAAGCAGTTATAAATGTTTAAGTAATGAAAATTATTATTTTTAAAATGTTAGAATGAAAAACAAAAAACAGAAAGAAAAATAGAATCAAACTCGATTCGATTAAGATGTCATTTGTATTTCAAAACACTTCTTTTCCTTATGCATATTGAATGTTTCGCATTTACAATTTAACAAGGAAAAAAAATTGTTCAAAAATAATATATACAAAAAATAAAACAAGAAGCACATAATATGTCAATGTCTAAAATATAAAATAACAAATACAACTAATTCGCCATATACAATTTAATATTTTCAATAAAAATGAAACAAAAAAAAAATATATATATATATCCATGTGATAAAGCTGAATTGAAAAATTTTGAGTTTTTTCTCGTTCAACGAAAATAGTCAACTTTATACAAAAAGCTTTTTTATTGCACTTTATCTTGTGATCTACTTCGGACAAAGAAACTTGCGGGTAGATTTACAAGTATTTTTAAAATAATAATTCTTTAAAAAAAAAAAACAACAGATAAATAACGAAATTTCACAAACAATTCAACATAAATACAAATTTACAAGGACGCAAACACAAATTTCTTTAACATACGAAACACAAATGAAGTAAATCAATTACTTTTTTTTCAAAAAAAAAAAAAAAAAAAAAAAAAAAAAAAAAAAAACGAACGTATGTAATCAACAGATCGCTAAAATCTCAACTCCTGAAAGGTCATATATTGACGAAGGTATATTCACACGCAACAAAGAAGACTGAGACATTTATATAATATATGTATATAAAAAATAAAGAATTGTTTCATTAAAATTACATAACAATTAGATCTTTTAAAACGATAGTTATATAAGTAAGTAACAAGTAGTTATATCAATAATTACAACTGAACAAATATATTAATTCCACTGAAAGACAGAAAAAATATAAAGGGCGATTTCAACTTTTAGACCATCTCGAATCGACAAATTTCATTTCAATCGATAAATACAACACATTATCTTGATTAAAAACTGCTTCTTTTAACAAATTCCAATTGTATAAATCCTGAAGCACACTTCCAGCGTCAGTTTGATATTGTGTACATTTTCAATAAGTTAAATGAAAAAAATAATAATAATAATAATAAATATATAATTAAAATTTAAAAAAAGAAAATAAATAAGTACGTTTTTATAGTTTTTTTTTCTTCTTCGATGTTTCTAATGCGTATTTAGGAAATTTAATTTCAAAATAAGTATATCGCAACACGATGACAAATTATACGATGACTTTTAAAAAAAGAGAATGATCAAAAAATAAATTAAACTGTACAAAAAAAAAGAAAAAGAAAAAATGCATTACCGCTGTAATTAAAATATAATAAGCGCGAGTAAAATATTAACTGATTAGCGGCGCAAGCGAATTAAATCAATCATAAAAAAAGATAAATAAAAAGTGATGACAATTTGAACGATATAGTTGCTATACGTTGGATAATAATTACGAAAATGTATGTATTATCGTAAGGCTGAAGTAAAAAATAAAAATAACGTATATAATAAAAATACAAACGTAATGGAGCATTTTTTCAATACATATTGATCAATATAATTACTTTTTTCCATTTTTCTTTTTTTCTTTTTTTTTTTTTTCAATTTTATTCCAACGACAGCGAAATGCAGTTTCAATACTGTTATTTTCGCTTAATTTTCTCAATCTGTACTTCAATAATACAAGTTCATTAAATCAATCTTATAAACTATTCGAATAACAATGTCAAAATCTCGATCAGAAAAATCGTAAGTACAACTTAAGTAATGGTTTCTTCGTTAGCACAAATAATTTTTCAGAATATTTTCGCGCGACGAGGGAAAAAAAAACAAAGAGCGAGATAAAAAAAATAGGTAAGGAATGAGAAATACCTATTAAAAATGGAATTAATATATAGATTAACTAATTTTTGAATATTTAATGCAGATAGTATGTAACAAACAAGTGAAATATGAAGAGAAATATTTATATTTATTTAATAATCTAAAAGAATGATTTATCCTACTCTTCCACAGAATGGTCTTGTTTTTCTTTCCAATAATCTAAAAAAAAAAAAAAAAAAAAAAAAAAAAAAAAAAAAAAAAAAAAAAAAAA
>FIZR01015838.1:0-21238 GCA_900060175.1 Ferrisia virgata
TACTGTCTATCGACCAACGGTGGATGATAAGGGGGGGGGGGAATCAACAAAATCCGTTTTGGAGTCTTAGAAGACCATTAAGACAATTTTTAGCCATGTCCGATATTTATTTTTATTTTTTTCCCGAACGTTAAAATTATTTACTCTGCTCGATATGGACCAAAATCGCTTCAATTCGGTTAATCGGCTCCGTTTGGCGGCGGATTAGATATATCTGAATGGAGATGACTTTGGGTCAAAATTCAGTTTAGCCCATTTTAAGAGAGGGGGTGCTGAGGGGTCAAAAACACAAAAATTACCCCTTTTTAAGCTAATTGATGGAGAATCAAATGTCGTATAGCATATCCAAAAATCAACCCCCTAAGTCAATTAAGAGAGGAGATATGAGGGTTTTCCCCCTAAGGGCTGTTCCTCCCTTATCTGCTCACCAAATTGAGCTAGGAAGTTGAAATGAGGTATGTACATTTATTAGGGAACCTAAATGTGCCTTTTCGAGGTTCCAATTTTTTAGCTCCATTACACCCCTTTACACCCTCAAAAAAGTGGTTTTTTGATCGTTTTTTCTTATTTTATGATTTTGTTGAGTTTGTTCCTCATTTGACTCTCCTCCAAATTGAACTAGGAAGTTGAAATGAGATATGTACATTTAGTAGGTGGCCCTAGATGTGCCCTTTGGGGGTGTCGACTTTTCGGCCCAACTTCACCCCTTCCCAGCCTCAAAAAGGTGAAAAATTTTCTCAGGTTATTAGAAGCATTTTATACTTAAGTTTTTCAAACTGGTGACTCCCATCTGCCCTCTTCAAAAACCATTTTTTTGCTTGTTTAATGTCGAATTACTGACTTAAACATCTTTATATGAGGTTTTCCTGTGGAATATTGCCCCTTCCCATGACGAAATGAAAAATCGCAAATGCCCCTAAAAATCATGTTTTACCAGTGCTTAGGCGTACCTTAAAAATTTTTGATTTTGAGACGCAAGGGAAAATCGCCCCTTTTATTCCGTTATAGCCCATGATTTTTTTCAGAATTTTTTTCTCGTTTATTTTTAATTCTTAAAAAAATGTATATATTTCCACTTCTACTCATACGACTTGGCTGAAATTTTTCTAGAGGGTAGTTTTAAATTTACCCTTTCACATGGCATTGTTTAGGGGTTGTCAGGAAGCATTGTTTTCGGCGGAATGAGGGGGGAGGAGATGTTTATTAAACTCGACATTTCTTGATTATTTTTCAAGAGTTTTTTATTCGTTAAAAATTTATTCCTCGGCTCCTATGCATACGATTCTGCTGAAATTTTCACAGGATATAGTCATAAATCTACCCTTTTACGTGGCATAGGTATCATATTGTCAGGAAGCACGGTTTCCAGGGGGAAGAGTAGATGTTTTACAATGCGTGTATTTCTAGTATATTTTCACATCCTCTTTAAAAAAAATTTATTACTCAAATGCTATGCATACGATTTGGCTGAAATTTTTACCAGGGGTAGTCGATGGTTTACGCTTTTACATGACAAAGGCGTCATCTTGTCAGGAAGCATGATTTTGGTGGAAGAAGTAAGCGTTTGTTTTCAACACAATATGACGTCGATTTTTTTTCGTACAATTTTTCCTTAACTATTGTTTACATGCAACGAAATATGATTTAGCAAATGTGCATAAACGTTCACATCCCGTATTTTTACTAGATTATTTCGATTTTACAATATATTGCTCGATTCTGCTCATTAGTGTTAATTTTTTAAAATTTTAGTTTTAATTTTCCAAAATTAATTTTAACTTTGCCAGCAGCTAACTTTTTGGCAAACAAATTTTTCGTTCCATATGAGCATTTCAGATGTCTAAGAGGCAGTAATAATGCCATATTTATGTTCAAAATTCAGATGCATTAACAGTGCAATGTCTTTGCAAGTATGAATAGGATCGTGAATTCGACCACATATTCCAATTCACGAGATCCCAAATACTTCAAACCAGACTCCTTAAAGGTGCTTTTCGTATTTTTTGAGTGTTTTATTTTTATGGCCCGATCTGGTTGAAATCTGGACTACGGGAAGATTCGAGATCGATGAACAGGAATATATAAAAAAAAAAAATCAGCTAGAAAAATTCTTATTTTTCGAGAAACTCGGTTTTCTATTTCTCTTCAGTATTAGAAAAAAAAACGTGTTGTGTAGATTGCCTGTCCTATAATTGATCAAAATTGCAAAGTTAAATTTTAGAAAAACGTCGTGTTTTTTCACAAATTATCGATTAGGTACGTTCAACGTTGAGTATTGGTAAATCGAAATTTTTCACTATGGATTTTTGAATTATTTGAATTATACTCGCAATTTGATTATATTTCATGATTAAATGCTTTCCTATCGTAGGTATACGAATATAAATGTTCATAATTTCAAAAAATATATATATTCTTCACCAAAATTTTTTTTTACAAATTTAAACACACAAAATTCTCTGATTTTGATACGATAACCGACCCAGAAACAGAAATTATGTACTCGGAAAAACGAGCAAATTTCAATTTTGCTCTGGGGTTTGTTTTGCTTGAATATTGCCGTTCGAATCACGTTTTAAATTCGGTAATGAATCCTCCTAAAATGATAAACTGGAATAAGCCAAAGTACATCTTTCTACTGAAATGATTACGATTGTGAAAAGTTCTCATAATCATCTACTAACCAAATTACGTTCGGCATTAATAATGATTATACCCTTTTTATCCATTAGATGTGTTATAGTGCCAAGTTTTACATCGGGAGGTACCTTATACTTCCTCCTCATCCATCTACTTATCATACCCAATTTATCGGTGATCAGGTCATGTTGTCCTTCTACTTCGATATATTTTCCAACCACTTCAACCCTTAACGAATCCGCATTAAATTGATCCACGTCTAAATTAATCTTTACAAAGCATCCGCTTTGAATTAATAAAAACAAACGAATTATTCGTTTAAACGAAAACTTCGCTACTTAAAAGTGCTTTAAATTTAAAAAAACTGATAAGTTTACTCGAAATCTGGCGGTTTTGGCGTAAAAAATTTTCGACGTGCCGCTTCTCTCTGCTTCGGTGAATCTCCAAGGACGAAAATAGCCCGCCTTCGACGGATACGAGTAAACAGCTGGAATTCGTCTAACAGCCAGATTATCGCTGTCTTCGACAACGTGGTCAGTACTACGTTGGGGAGTTTTCCTCACCGGACTTACTTTGATTTTGATTTCTTTCGACATTCTGCGGACAAATGAACGTATCAAAATATTCGACCATTCAAAACACAAATTTCGAATCCGTACACATGTTACTTACGAGATGAAAATTTAATACTATTTCAAAAAAAAATAAAAATAAAAAATGAAAAAAATGCGAAAAAATTTTGAAAAATTGTAATTTTTTGCAGTTTATACTTCTATCATATCAAATAATTATTAAATTTGTGATTATAAAATGTTCATTTTGAGACATCCAATTAGAAGCCAATAATAAGTATTAAATAAAAACGGAAGAATTGTACACGAAAACAAAAAAAAAAAAAACGGACAAACTAACGAAACTTAAATAATTGAAATAGTGATGAAAATCTAAACACAAATACAGACAGCAAATATGTACAATCATTTACGCAATATGTAAGTAATTCAGTCACATTGAGCTATAAGTATAAAAATACGGTAATCATTAGCTTTGTGAAGTTTCATAGACTTCAACGCACATGCATATACAAATTGTATAAATTCTCGAAACAGACGAAACAAATGAGAGCTACATCTACGTGGTATTTTAAACACAATATGTACATTGATCAAATTACATAATAAGTTGGTTTTAAAATAATGGTACATAAACGCGTGAGTTATTTCCGCTAATATTTTCATCGTCAAAATTTTATACCCTTTCCAAGCTTCTCTCGTCTCGGAACTCATTTCACGAATATATAATACATCAGATACACACGCACGACGAAAAGAACAGCGAAAAAGTATCGATAAAAATATGTCGAAATAATAGATAATAAACGAATTAAAAAGTAAGAAATTAGGATACTTTATAAAAAAAAAAAAAAAAAAAAAAAAAAAAAAGACAAATATTAATATTAAATAATTATATCACAATTGTCATCACACATGATAGATATTTCGGCGAAAGTTACGATATGTAGCAGATAAAAACGGGAGGAAAAAAAATAAAAAATAAAAATTAATCGTTTGATGAAGAAAGGAAAACATACACCGTAATCGGGTTATAAAATATTTAAAATAACCTCTCTCAGAGAGTAAATATATTTCATTTTTGCGCAGGTCAACAAAGAAGAAAAAAAAATAAGCGAGATCAGATTATAACATCGAAAACGTTAATGAAGCACTGGATACCTGAAGATGTAAGTGAGCACTGGTAAAAAATTTGCAAAGAAACTGGTACATTTAACATACATCGTACAACATTTAACAAAGCCAACTTATCTGAAATTATTTTCATTTTGAAAGACAGTCATGAGGTAATTACGGTTTGCGTATTCAATCGTAATCGTAACTGCTTTCTCTTTTATAAATTAATAACGTATCTTTATCGTGTTCACCAGCTTCGTTGCTTATTCTGGATATCTTGGTAAGACCTTCGGCGAACCCGCATTTGTTTACGCTGAAAAAATATTTAAAAAATTAAACATCTACGAATAGGGTTCATTCGGCTATTCAAAAACAGATCATAAATTCTAACACAAGATCTATTTCAATATCATCTTCTTCGTTGGCTCGAAAATACGGATTAGCAGAAGCTGGTCTAAATTTATAACCGGTTACGACAAAAAATACAAAAGTGGCCAGTTCTCCAAACATTTCGTCCAACCATAAATATCGAAATTCCACTGTTTGCTGCAAATTAACTCGCATTACATATAAATGATTAAAGAAACACGATATACGAATATTATTAACGAAAAAAAGAAAATAATACATCTCTTACCCTTAATAAATATACGATCATTCGAGTGAAATAAATGTAGCATACGATCATTATATAAAAATGACGGAACAGCTTTAATTTTTCTAAATTTATAGCAGCTTTACCGTCCGTGTGGGAGGCGTCTTCTAGATGTTTAATAGACCTACGACAAATTTCGAACAGATGGTTGAATGTTGCTGAAAAATTCTCCACATTATGACTATTCCTTTAATACTTCAATACATACCACACAATAGGAAATAGGATGATATAGCAACACAACAAATCAACCAAAGAGAAAACATAGCGCCAAGTTTCATGGGTCGCATCACCTTCTTCTGATTCTTCTAGTATTATTTCGGCTATGTTCGCAAAAACCTATTAAATAATAATATTACCACGTAATATATTCATTTTCACGAAAATAAAACTCCATGGTTCACGCTGAAGAATTGTTACTCAAATGGATACAAACTTGTAAAGGAATAACGATCATGAAAATTTTCTTGTCTTTCGGCGATAAAATGTGTTTAATAAACGTCCACCCTGTGCCAATTATAATAATCGTTATAAACAACACTGATCCTCTGAGGCTGAAACGAAAAAGAATCGAAACGTAAAATTATTTTGTTATAAATAATTCGAGCTTTTTAACCAACATTTAACACGTACAGATGTGTAATGTAATACAAAATAGCCCATGTGACTACGTGTTCGCCTTTTATTTCAATGTAATAGTAATTGATACTATGGAATAATAATCCGAGAGATTTCAGGAGTACAAGGCTCGCCATTAAATAGTGTATTTTGAACACCGGATGCCTACGTAAAAAATCATAATAAATTAGACGTATGGAAATGTTTGTTTGATAGCACTTTCATAATATTTAAATCCCCTCCATAGGAAAGTTTTATTAGCTGTGAACTTACCTACTCGTAACGAGAATATAAATCCAAAATAATGCTGATAAAAAGAATATTATGGACATCATGGAGTATAAAGCTGGTAAAGGCATTTCACCAGCTGACAGGTAATTACCAACGTTATGTTCTTCAATAAACATCTGATTGGATAATAAATTTATAAATTACAAGAAACTTTGTTTTTTACACAGAAAAATATATCAAACTAAGTGTTCTGTACCAACTTGAAAGGAAGTAGTAATTAAAGTAGTTCTATCATTGGCGCAATTATGAAAGAACAGTTCATACAGGCCTTCTTCTTTTTCGGTAGGAATAAATACGACAAACTAATAAAATAGCAAAAACCAAAAAAATAATACCGAAAAAAATCTAATCGTTCAAATTTATATAAATTAAAATTACCTGTGTATTATAACACGGGGTTCCCGAACAATCAGTAGTTTCAATGGGTAGGCTGACATTAAAACATGAAGCAACGCGAGGATTTTTATCTAAAAAAGTCATATATATATATATGACATATTAAAACAAAATTTTCAAATCATACAAGCAGAAGCCAGTAGTATAGTATTTACCATTACTATCTTCATATTTTTTGCCGGTTATAGTTGATGTGATCGGAAGCTGCGCGGGTTTTTCAAATATCCTTATTTTTCCAACATCAGATTGCGCACTGCAATTTATATTCAGGCTGGAAACGAAAAATTCAATCAATAAGAATACTCGATTCACCAAACAGTTGGTATATTTGAATCATGGTTAATTACCGTAAATTTTTAAGATCCATAGTAAAGAATACAACATTTTCATTACTCTTCATCAAGGTTTCGGCATCTTTCAAGATACACTGTTCTCTATGGGTTTCCAAGCGTGAATCCATCGCATCGTTTAAAACCTTCTCTAAAGTAAATCCAAACTGAAAAAATTAACGTCGTTAAAATATCGTCAACTGAGCCAGGATGTACGATTACGTAAAGCATATCAAAGATAAATACCAGAACATCTTTTACGGGTGATTTATTTTCGGCGAAGGACTTGTAGAAAAACTTATTCAGCGATATGTGTAAATACCCTTGTTTGTAAAATCCGAAATTTGTTAACCTAATTGCACTTCTATCGTCATTCTGAAATCATAAAAAAGTGAATTAAATCACTAACGTTATAACAGCACCGATGTGTTTTCACACTTGGTTCCGGTGAAAATTCACACAAACCCGAGTCAGTAATATGATTCAACTGTATACCAAATAATAAACTTACTTCAATAGTCAATCTATGAATTCTTGAGTGGACAATAGAAAAAATATGGAACGAGTAATAAATGAAAATTATGCTATAGAACTTCATTTTACTGGAGAATTTTATCCTGGTCTTGAATTACGTAGAAATGTACTATTTTCATCACGTATCATACGTAAAATTATAACTGCAAAGAAATACAACGAATAGTAGAGTTTAGTAACGATTACTTTGATCAGTTTAATTCATTTTCATCCAAAAAAAACACAATATATTTTTTTTTTTATTTAAAAAAAGGAAAATACTCAAGAATTATATTTTTTGCAAATAAAATAAATTATTGTTGATAAAATCTTTGAAATTTTAGAGACGGGGGAGGGATTATTTGACTGTTTATGTTTTTCGGTTAGTTGTCGATATCTTAAAAATGTTTTTGATGTTGAACGCTGGAAGCGCTATATATCATATAATGAGTGAATTTTTCATTATTACTTTTTTTAGTTTAAAAAAATAATTGATGATTTTATTTTTGTAAGTACTTTATAATTTTTTTTATTCAAAAACGTAAACTAAATATTGAACTATTTACTTCCTTTGTTCTGTAATGAAAAAGTAAATGATTTTAATTAATAATGTTACCATAAAAGCAAAAGAATAATGGTCTTTCATGTTTGTCTTTACTTGTTATCTGTTTCATTTTTTTTAAAATTTCAACAGCAAAAAATAAAAATAAACATTTTACTTGAAAAAAAAAACATTATAATGATTAGAAGTCATTATTACTCAGTTTGTAACTTTTTATCATACTTCACCAAGATTTAGAGACCAGAAATAAATTTATACAAATTCGAAAATATATCTATAGTTCAGTCCTACAAATTTCGATTCCGCAAACTCATCGGTATTCCGACTGTTCATGTTCTCTAACATTAATATCTAAATTATCGTAAAATTTGCACTCGTATCAATTACTCTTTAATATTGAATAATTATATCGTTACATTGCATGTAACAATATAAACAAGTAAAGGATCATTATAAATAGTATTTCTTCGCATGCACCAAGTCACATAATCATTACTTCATAAGGAAACAATTATCCTTTTTAAGAATTTTGATTAAAACCCCTCTTTTATTGTATTGAGAAATAATATACCTAATAATTATCATTTACTCTGCATGAAATAGGTACCCGCAATGCAACGCTGAGCTTTCATGACACCATGAACGAAGCTTAAACTGCTGTATGAGCATCAAAATTTTAAAACTGTTTACATAATGATTTCATACGTTCGTTCGCATATTTTACCCAACCTAAAGTAACGTACTTCGAAACATATGTTCGCAATTTTTCTTCCACACTACAACACGTACATAACTACGTGCATACGTTTTTAAGGTATACATTACACCAGATTACAAATACAAAACGTAAGTACAGATATCAGTATACTACGTCGTGGTCGTCGATTCAAAACATTTTAACCTAACTACGCGTAAAATTTTAATCGTTACATTATTTTACATTGGGTAGTACTATAGTTTGGACATTTTTAGCGGAAAATATGCTTCTCGTAACTGATAAATTGGATAAAACCGAACTCAAATATGACTTATTGAATCAGGAAAAACGCGATCTATCCAAAGATGAAAGAATAGAATACGTGCCGGTACAACATCACGCCAGCCGTTTGATTTATATTATTTTGGTCGGATTAGCCTTGACTGCTGCAGCATGGCTCATGGTAGGCTTCACAATTTATTCATATTACTTATAAATCATAACTTCAACTATTATCCTTGAAAATTTTCTGACCAGAAATTTAAACTTAGAAATAAAAAATTTAATTTTAAAATCTATTGATTGACGTCAGAATATGTCTACTCGGTCGTCTCTAAAGTAAGACCATCATATTTCACTGATATCATATACTAGAGTAGGTATCTCTGCCTATCCATTGAAAATTATCGAACAAAATTTATAGAAATCCACATTCGATAGAAATCTGTATTGTATAGGTACATAATTTTATTTTTCGATTTTGGAAACTTTCCCAACGAAGTAATCTCGGATATCATTCTCCCCTGCAAATGGATCTTCATACATATCTATACGAAGAATATAGTTGTATTTATTTGAACGTTTGAGTGATTTTGTGATTGTTCAATGTTCCCTTTACCGTTCCATCATTTCGCCTCTTTGCAATACGGTACTTAATATTTCATTTCAATCTGTAATGAAAGAAAAAGAATATACATTAAAATTTGTGTGTAGTGAGATAAGGCCATACAAATATACTCGGTTTCGCAAAAAGTAGAATTTTATAGCTCTTATACGAATTCAATGTCGACGTGAAGTAAATTAAGAACCACTAGGCCACAAAACAGCTGCAAGATGCATGACGATATAGCAATAAATTACGATAGCTGATGTTAATTGTTATGTGGGTAAACATCAAATGCCTGTGCGTCGCGCATAACAGAGGTAAAAATATCTTTAAAAAAATTCGTATCGACGATTTTCCCTCCAGATTATGAAAATTAATGCATATATAACAAACAGTCGTTGCTCGTAAATATTATTAATATTTATTTTTCGTCGCACAATATTTTCTTTAGTTACCTATCTATAACTAGTTTAAAAACAAACACCCAGAAAGGTAGAAATAAGTACAATTATTACCAATTGTCAAACCGAATCTTCTCAAGGTCATCACACATTACTTACCTATGCGCCGAAATCTCAAAAATATAAATGAATTTCATAGGCTCATTTAAACTCAATTAATCAAATACTGATTTTCTTTCAAATATAATAAATATTTATATCTAGTCGGTTTCATTTTTCCACCATATACCTGTATATATGCTGTATTTACAAGTAATATGATCGAAGGTTTCATTCGACTCGTCACTTGGAATAAAGTAAAGAAATTGTCATTAACCAATAATAAATCTCAATTCGGGCATTTTCAGGCATCTTATAACTGGCGAATGAACATTTATTTACTTTTTCCCAGGAGCCAAAATTAAATGAAATAAACTAAAAGATGGACACAATCCACACTGATTACTTGATTACAGTAGTTGATAAATGGGATTATTCTGTAACAGTTTTCATCCCCCCTCCCCCCTCCAAATTAATTTTTCGGTCAATCGCTATTCAATTCACCACGAGTTTTTCATAATCAATGTCAGCCTCTTTCAGTCATACAAAGAAAAGCAACATGGTTCGCCATTCTATTAAATCCAATTCAGTTTTTTTGACGATCAACCACTAACACAGGCCTATAGTACACGAGGTACATGTCTATAGCAGGCCTCCCTAACAACAAAGATCATTAAAAAATTTTCAAATTTGATTTCAGTTTGCCACAACCAGTTACTCGTTCAATTCGCACGAGCTGGATACAAAACTGATGGCTAGCACATACAAATCGTTAAATGAGACTGAAATAATCCTGAGTAGAGTGCAAGATTCAGTGAAGATAATCCGAGAGGAAAACACTGATATTGCTTTGAAATACATCGAAGCAATTAAAGAAATGCTACAAGAACGTACCAGATACGCTGTAAATCAAATAAATCGTATAGTATACGATAAAATTCGCGAAATTGAAAACGAGCTGACATCTTTCGATTATGTGATTACTGATGCTAGCGCCGGAATCGTCGACTACACTTTACAAGATATGAAAACAGTTCGCGATTCTATCGGATCTATATCAAATGATACATATCGAAGCGATTTGGAGAACGTATTCACAACGGTACAAAAACAACTGAACAGTGCTTTCGAAGATCTAGACGAGATGTACACATTCTATGGCAGTTATATGGGCGATATTATCGATCACAAGGTACAAAACGCCACCGATCGCATAGGCATGATAGTGAACTCGAATCGACGACAATGCGAATGCACTATCAGAGAGAAGATAAACTTTTGCTACACGATCAGCTCTCAAAACGTAAAAATATCTCAGCAACTTGAATCGTTGGTTAAAGTATTCGCAATCTTGAATAATACAACGGATATACTAGATACTCTGGAACCGGTCATGTTGAAAAATACCGATCAACATACTTGTACTTTGCTCTCAGAAGCCAGGTTTACCTTGAATGAAGCACGAGTGAAAAGCGAAGATCTTCTGGAAACCATCTTACAAGACGACGATTGCTACTTGGGTTCGGCAGTTCGTAACACGGCTTATAAAAATCACGGCCAAGTAAAGGAATACATCAAGAATAATTTCGAGACTTCTATTTGGAGTTTGTCAAAGAATCTCAACGATACAACATCTGGTTTCAAAGTGGTCAAAGAAAGTCATCGTAAACAAATCGAAGAAGACTTAAACAAAGGCTTAGAAGCGTTAACTCACGAAATTCGTATGAAAATAAAATCTTTGGGACCTGTACCATACGACGAATACCTAACAAAATCTTCGTTTCCCGAAGTACAATCTTGGATGGATACAAAATTTCAAAATGTTACCAGCGTTATAAATCCGTTATTCGAAAAAAGACAATCCGATATTGCCGAAGCTCTCAAATATAATTTACAATACGTCGTATTCCAGCAAGTTCCCTTCATTTCGAGTTTATCGGTACAGAACTATTTGCCATCGGATGTTTGCCCCGTATCGACCGATTACCAAAAATTTGTATCTGTTACTTTAGATGGCTATCTTTACCCTACCGAAGGTAATACTCGAAAAGAACTCGCTATGTCGACAGATTTAGTCAAAGAAAGCGAAACTACTCAGTTGATCCAGGATGACGAAGACGATAAAAATAATCAAAATGAAGCGACGGTCAACGGTAACGACGATGAAATAGTAGAAGAAGTTAAGCACATACTCGAGAAATTTGCTGGAGATGGAAATCTAGCCGAGACACCGGAAGTACAAGTTATGGTGATAAGACCAAACGATGATAACCAAGTTGATGACGATAATCAGCAGATCGATATAACAAATCCAAAAACTCCTATCGAAAAGGATTTAGCCAATATAATACAAAAAGTTACAAATACAATTGGAGAATATGCCAAAGAACATGGCTTAACTGCTACAACCGAAGTTGAAATAGGAAATAAAGTTGTGCAAATTCCTAACGGCACAGAGCAAAAAAATGAAACTGATAATCAGAAGGTCAATGAGACTGGTACCAAAGCTCTCAGCGAAAATGATCTCAGCACTGTATTGCAAAACGTTACAAACAAAATAAACGCACTAGAAAATAGACCAACGTCCACAACGGAAGTAGAAACATCTACCAAAGTAGAGCCAGTTCCTATCAAAGTTAATCAAGAAACCAGAGATGATGATAAGAAAACTGACGAGGCTAATTCGAAAATCGTCGTAGAGTAAATTGATCATCTCGCACGTATCCTTTTTTCCTATTTTTATTTTCCTATTTGTATTAGGTAATAGCGTTTTTGTTTGTTTGATTTTTTAGTATTTTAAGTATCTTATTTTATTTTATATTTATTTAGATGAACGTGTTTTGAATCGTTATTTTTATTGCTTTTTTTTTCCTATTTCCAAGTTTTATCGAGTTTATAAATCATATAATTTTTTCATTCTTCTTATATTCTTCTTCTTTACTTTCGTGATATTATCATTGGGCCTACATTGACTTTTGTTTGTTCGTTTTCTATATTTTAAGGATGAAATATGTTTTTCAATATTATGTTTAACCTTATATCATGTTCATTCAATTGTTGTATTTTGTAAGATCATTTTAACTAAACCATGGGTGGGTCGATGGGTGCGCAAGTCTGATACGGTGTAAAGAAGCAATAAGAACTTAGCTCTGTGCAGGTGATCCTTCCTTACATAGTGAGAAAACTTTAAAACATGATTCTATACTAATTACCGGACTAAATCCTTCTATAACTTTAATGTTATTTATCCTAAATGGCTCTTCACAAGTAAATAACTAGCTGTCTCCCTTCCCTTCATAGAAATACGCAGAACTTTTTGAAAATGAATTTTTTCAAAACAAAAAATCTGCATGAACTTAGAGTTCTTGATACATAAACAAATCGTAAAAATGATCACAACAATGAGTATTGATCAAAATTTTAGATCCAGGTTTCTTTACTGTTCAACCACTTTTGGATTTGAAGGAAGTGACCAAAACAATCAATGTTAATAAACGTTGACAGTGAGACCGTATTTGTGTTCCAGAAATTACTTTTTTTTAAAAGCTAGCATCTCATTTTCATGGTAGATGTTTCAACATAGTTTGAATTTTCCACCCATCAAGCCTTTGATTTTTCAAACCTTTTCCAGTTCACCAACGCAGTGGTATTTCTTTCTGACGAGCCATTTTATGTAAATCTTTGTTTATTCTGGTCAAACCTCAAAAATGTTGATAAAAAGTTTACAATAAAACCATTTTTATTATTTATAATTGTAAAAGAGAAAGACCGTGACAGAAAAGCTGTAAAAATCAGTCAAGTGATTAGTAAGTAGTCTTTGATGTTCAAATAACGCTGAGTGCATAGATCCGAAGTACCTAATTCATTAAACATAAAATTAGTTATCTTCAAGAAGTGTGCAATATTTACACATGAATATATTCGGCAAATTTCAACGTAATTTTTTCGTTCAAGTAATATTGAATTTAAATCAGAGTATAAGAATCACAAAATCAACTACGGCTACTTTCCTTTCAAATATTCTCATCTTTTGTAGACAAACATTGAAAGTTGAGAATTTTTTCAACTACGTAATACAATGTCCGCCTAGTCAAAAATTTCTGCCCGTGAAATATTCGAAACATTGAATTTTCAATACCGATCGTCACCTGCGCGTGCCAACGTCTATATTTTACATTATTTACAATATGATTTTGTATGTTTGTTGGCATATTTCACCCACACCGCTGTGATGTACCGCGATAACATATGTTTTCGTAATTTTTTCACACACGCCATCACACATACATATACGTGTAGTCGTGTAATACGTTTAAGGTACCAGAAAGAAACCGCCATTTTGTACGCAGATATTCGTACAACGTCGTTGATTCAAAACACTTGATTCTTTAACGAAACTTTAATCTGTAGGTAGGCAATCGTAACAGTTCAAATTCATATGTGGACAGACAAAAACGATTTGTACGAAATTTAAAGAGGAAACATGCTTCTCGTAACGGATAAACTTGAAAAGACCGAACCCAAGTATGACCTGTTGAAAGAAGAATTCAATGATTTATCGAAGGATCAAACAATCGAGTATTGCCCAAGACAGCGCAATGTCAAGCGTCGTATTTACTTTACCTTGATTGGATTGGCACTGCTGATCATTGCAGCATGGCACACGGTATGATCAACTATTGTCAAGTCTATGATACACATAAATTATATTTTAATTGTAATTCAGGTCTATTGAAATTTCAATTCGTATCAATACAAAAAATTTCCAACACTCACATGATTCAAATGTTGGTTAATTTTGATTTTTTGTTCAATTTAAAACATTTTACAGTTAATGAATCATTTATTGAATTCAGATTTTAGAGTTTGGCGTAAAAATCATTGTTTTTCAAGGTTCAAAATAAAGAAACCTTCCTCTCTCTCCTCTTCTAATTATTTTAAGAGGTTGCAATTCTTTCAGAGTTTCAACTTTCCTCTCTTTCTAAACTATACCAAATTTCATAACTGATTCAGTTTTTATCCAAAACTATTGCTGATCAATATTAAGCCCATCAGTAGGTAATAAATGATACTTGAGAAGGAATCTGAGGAGTCTACAATAATCACAATGTACTTTTTATATTTCTAGACTACGCTGATAATTAATAAAAGAAATTTTAATTTCAGTTCATCGCCACCCATTCCTCATCCTCGTTCACTTCTCACGAACCAGACACCCGATGGAAGACTAGCGTCAACAAAGCTTTAAACGAAACTGATCTGATACTCAGCGAAGTTCAAGATTCGATCAATAAAATTCGACAAGACAATGCCGAAATCGCCGTGCAATACATCGAAGCCATCAAAGGAGTAGTGCAAGACCGAACCATACATGCTGTCAATCTGATCAATCGTATAGTAAGCGAAAATATTCGTGAAATTGAAAACGAGTTGACATCTTTCGATTATGTGATTAAAAGCGCGAGCGAAAGAATCGTCGGCAATACTTTACAAAACATGAAACTATTCCAAGATTCGATCGCGTCCATAACGAATGAAACGTACAAAACTAATTTAGAGGATACTTCTACTAAAATGCAAAATCAGCTAACGGATACTTTGGAATACCTAGATGAGATGTACATGTTCCACGGTAGTTACATGATCGAAAGAATTAATCGTAATTTGAAAAAGGCCACCGATGGTATCAGCAAAATTGTATACGCGAATCCGCGACTATACGAGCGAACTATACAAGAAAAGGCCAACTTTTGCCATATGATCGAAGCGCAAAATTTGAAAATATCTCGACAGTTGAAATCGTTGATAATGGTATTCGGAATCTTGACCAACATCACTGATACCATAGGTACAATGCAATCAGCCACTTTGAAAAATACCAATCAACACGTTCTCGATCATATTTCAGAATCCAAGTTGACCTTGAAGAAGGCCCAAGAAAAAACCGAAGCTACATTACAATCGATCCTAAAAGACGACGATTGCTTCTTAGGTTCAACTGTACGAGAAACAGCGTACAAAAACCAGAGTACAATTAGAGGGTATATAGAAAATAATTTCGCCATATGCATATGGCATCTATCGAGAAGTTTAAACGATACTTTACTCAGTTACAAAATAGCCAAAGAAAGTCATCGTAAACAAATAGAAGAAGACCTGACCAAAGGTTTAGAACCGTTATCGCAAGCGATTCTCGAAAAAATCAACTCCTTCGAACCGCAAGCTTACGACGAATACTCGAAGAAATTCTCATTCCTCGATGTTAAATCATGGATGGAAACGAAATTCCAATACATCGTCGATGACATAAATCCTCGATTCGCTCAAAAGCAATCCGATATCATCAAAGATCTCGAAACCAATTTAAAGTACATCGTTTTTCAACAGGTACCGTTTATTTCAAGCTTCTCAGTACAAAACTATTTACCTACAGATGTCTGCCCCTCGTCAACCGATTATCAGAAATTCTTATCATCTACGATGGATATTCGTCGCGATCCTAGCAAAGCGGATAATGTTCGGCAAGAACTCGCTATGTCTGCAAATTTTTCCAAAGAAAGTGATATCGCTCAAAGGATCCAGGATGGTGGTATAAATGAAGACGATAGTATTAAAACCGACGAAGAATTAGCGCAAAAAGTTAAACAAATAATTCAGAAATATGCCGCAGAAAATGAGCCAGTTGGAACGTCCGAAGTTCAAGTCACAGTCAAGAGGATTGGAGATAATAGTGATGAACAAGATGTTGATGATAATCAAAGGATCGATAAAGAGAGCTCGGTATATCGGTAATCTCCAAAGAGTGAACTTTAATCGGTATCTACCTATTTTTTTTCGTCTTATTTTCTATTTTATTTATTGTTATAACGTTTGTTCTTCCTAAAGGTTATTCGAGTCATTTTTTTCTGTGGTTTTAAGTTTGGTACTATTAATTTTCATTTTTTTCCTCATCATCTCACCATTTTATTTTGTTTATTTTCTTCGTTACCTATATTTTTAAAGTCAAAATATTCATTTTATATTATTTTCATTTTTATATCGCGTTTATTGAATGTTGGCTCGACTCTCTAGCTTTGTGGTTAAATTCAAAGTACACATATCTTCAAGTTCGATTTGGATACTGATCAAAAATCATAGCAGATACATACCTGGTCTGGGGATGATTTTCAAATAAAAAAGGAAGGCGAAGGGGTGGGGTGTCAACTATCGTGGAATTGAAAATTTCTCTCTTAGATGAATATTAGGTTATCGTAAAATATCGTTTTCCTTAGATACACTCTCGAGTACCTACTAATTTCATTTCATATGCTTTTAAGCAATCACTCGTGACTCGAATAGTTTATTGTACTAGTCTACTATACCATTCATTTACGAACCATTCACCTAGGTTATCATTCAAAAACAGTTCGGACCTATCAATCCGAACCACTCCATAACTATGAAACTCATTCGCAAAAAATCTATTATGAAATACATCAACCTTGAGATCTATTTTCAATTAAATTTTTTTTTTTTCCCATACAGAAGGACTATTCGAGTACGAGTTGAACTCTTCTACTTTCAGAATTAATACCCAATAACTCGACTTTCAATCCCCCTCCTTATTTTCCACCTTAAAAAAATCGACTAAATGACGAAGGTTAAAAATTTATACGAAAATCGTGATTCGAAAACTTTCAAACTGCGGATAGTTTTATTTTTATTGGCCAGTCCATCGACTGCTAAATTAACATAAGTTATCGTCACCTCAACTCTCACGCTGCCGAGAGAATCGAGCACATGTATTGAAATACCAACATTTGGAAGATAATTATCGTGGGTATATTTTCGAATGGTGGCAATAAAAAATTTGTAGCTGAATTACGAAACAAGGTGTAGGCCTAATAGACGAGAAAAAAATTGGTATTATGATGGCTGGAATGTGTATTTAGATAATAGATATACCTAGGTGTAATAGGATGGGTAAGGGTACGCAGTGTACGGTACTAAATGAACGGAGTACGGAAGAAAATATCATAGATAGATAAAGTGTGCATTAGAACCATTACTCGTTTTCCTTGCTGGACTCGATAAGGTTAACGGAATAGCCACCGGGCGAGAGGTGTCGGAGTCCGAGTTCAATTTAGGCAAATTAAGTCGTAATCGTAAAATCGTTGAAGACGAATTAGGCGTTTATATTTTCGCGATATTATTAACGTTACTTTATATATACCTACACTTTAGAATAACGTATCGTATACATGCGTATGTGTGTTTTGTATGATGCATACGCGTAATTTATAATTATTATCGAAAGTTTTTACATATTCGAGTTACGTGTTTGATTACATTTTGAAGCATCCCAAACCTTATAGTACTTGATTTTTTTACTCGTGTTTTTTTTTCTTCTTTTTTAAGACGAACACTAATTGGATATTGCTGATATGGAAAGTTTACTCGATCAGATTAGATAGCATCTATTTATATTTATAAATAATAAATAAATGCAAATAACAACGATGCAGCCCTACAACAACCTTGTCGAATACCTTACCATGAATGACGTACCTATACATTTTAAATGTTAATTCCTGAAATTCTAATTACACCAGGGCGTTTTTAAAATACTACAGTGGTTTCCCTCTTGAAACAGAAGAAGCGAAAAAAAAAAAATGCAATTGATTTAAATATGCAAATACAAATAATAAGCACTTATTGGAGCGAGTAAATTCAGTGATTCTCAATAAATTGTCAATTAAACTTTACAACTTCAGAAAAATACTTGTGGAAATTACAATAATTAAATAAGAAGATTACATACATAACACAAATGTTACAGAAAGGTACATTCGGTTGTATTTTTGAAACATGTTGTTGAGATCAACGGACCAATTACATGAGATGAGGAGTATATTACAAACGAATAAGCTTGGCTCAAAATTCAGATATATCCAACTTTTCGAACAGAGAGAAAGGTTGTTTTGACTTTTTTCACATTTTTAAAATCCTTACGTTTCATCCTCTTTCATTGATTAAATCAGGCATGTACACTGTACTAATTTCAATAATGATCAACGACAATGGTCACTTAAGGGGTGTATAATTCTTCCTTCTCAAACTAGTTATAAGTAGGAAAATTTTCAGTTTGTGGAAGGAGGGAAAAGAGTACCAACAAAATCCGTTTCGGAGTCCCACAAGACCATCAAAGCTATTTTTGAGCACCCCCATTAAAGATTATCGATCTACGGTAATTGGTGGGAATGATATAGATTGGTAGATTCAGTAGGGGTCTTAGATGTACCTTTCGTTGGTTTCCAAATTTCGGAGAGGGAGTTTTGAAAAAATCTCAAAAATTGTTCTGTTTTCGAAACAATTGATGAATAATCAAAAGTTGTACATTATACCCAAAAATCAGCTCTCTACATCAATTAGGAGAGAAGATATGAAGGTTTTCCACTCTTTGATATTGAAAAAAGACCATCCTTGCCATTCTGAAATGAGGTAGCAGTTTGAAATTTGGCATGCGAACTCGATAGCGGTTCTAGATGTGTCTTTCAAGAGTTTTGACTTTTCAGCCCCATTACGGTCGTTAAGAACATTAAAAAAGAAAAAAATAGCGTCGCAGCGATACTATTTTCCCAATTAGTGGAAGGGATAGGAGTTCCCTATGGGGCAAAAATTTGACACCAGCAAAAACCATATCTAGGATCTATACTAATTCTACATACCCCATTTCAACTTCTTAGCCCAATTACGGGGGAGGTGGAAATATGCGAGGAAAAACTCAAAAATTGAGAAAAACCGATAAAAAACAACCTTTTTAAGGTTGTGAGGATATATAATGAAGCTGAAAACTCGGAGGGGATTTATGCAAGGAACAAACTCAAAAAATAAGAAAACACACTTTTCTGGACTGTAAGGGGGTGCAATGGGTTGGAAAAGTCAAGCCCCCCCTCCAAAGGCGCATGTATGGTGCTTACTAAGTCTACATAGCGAATTTAAACTTCCTAGCTTAATTTGGAAAGGAGATAGGGGAGGAAGAGCCCCTTTTCAAGGTCAAAAAAGCGGAAAACTCTCATATCTCCTCTTCTAATTGTCATACGAGGCTGGTTTTTCGATATATTAACAACTTTGGATTGCCTGTCGATTGGGGGAAAAAATGTTTGCGATTTTAACCCCTCAGCCCCCCTCCCCAAATTTGGGCACAATTTAATTTTGACCCGAGTTTATCCTCGTTTCAGAATATCAAATGGCAGGTGAATAGAAGCGTATTCCTCAAATTTGATCGATTTTGGTTAGTACCGATTTAAGCAAATAATTTTTCAATTTCGGGCGAAAAATTAAAAAATAAAAATAAATATCTTACATGGCTAAAAAAAAGTCGTAACGGTTTTCTAGGACCGTAAAACGGATTCTATTGATACCGCCTCCCCTCATCCGCCGTAGGTCGATAGACCGTAATAGCCTGGTTTTCATTGGCAACATGTCATTGAAAATCAGGCTAAAAAGAAGTTTTTGGGCGTTTGTTGTTATTTTTTGAGCTGGTCTTTCACGTATTATCACTCTCCTTCTCCTCTTAAATGATCAAGGGAGTTGAAACGTCGCTGGTAGTCTTAGTATGGGTGTAAGATGCGCGTTTTGAGTGTTTAGATTTGCTAGCCCCGTTGCCTACACTCTTACAGACCCAAAAAACGTAGTTTTTTAGGTGCTTTTTACCATTCTTCCAGTCTGTTCTGCGAAGCCAACTCGTAGCTGTTGATTTATCATCTTTGCGAAGCCTACCACAAGCTCTTTCGCGAAGACGGTTCAAATTTAAAAAGGAAAAAATAAATGATACCTATTAATATTAATATAATACAAATACATTTATATAAAAATTCACTAACGTATTTTTCATGGACCTGTATCCGTACAGGCTACGACACAACGCGATGCGAACAGACCAGTCGAGATCGTGAAACTTGAGAAAGAGAGGGATTTAAAAAATGTGCCTCCAACATTACGACATCGATCAAGAAAAAAAAATGTTATCGATATGCGCGGATAAATTTCAAACGTCGTTAGTCGGTTTCGAATGACCTAAAAATTTATACGATTTTTTTGTCTTAATATTTATCTTATGGTTATTAGTTGCGTGTCTCCCGTAAAATCGTATTATTATCATTATTCTTATTATAGTTTTAATACTGTCGCAACACGAAATACACTTCAAAGTCCAATATGAAAATTTAATTCACAATAATGCGTGTTTTAATTGAACGACGTTAATTTATTCTTCACCAGCATAGGGAGGAAGTACCAAGAGTATCGCGGAGGATAGCTCTGCAATATGATTAGATCAGTAGGCCTAGGAAAGGATACCAAAAAAATCATTACTACAGTTGAATTTTTCATCGTTTGTTCATTTGTTGCCTCGTGTTTTATTATTTTTATTATTATTATTATTATTATTATTATTATTATTATTATTATTATTATTATTAT
>FIZR01015841.1:0-10684 GCA_900060175.1 Ferrisia virgata
GACATTCGAAGAGTATATGAGTTATGGTGATTTGGCATTTGCATGTTGGACATAAGGGAGGAGAGTTTTTATTCAAGAGATAGGATGTTCTAATTTTGTGTACAAATGAAAAATTGTTTTGTTTCAAGACTACTAATCATAAAAAGCGAAATCTAGGATACATTTTATATAAGTGTACAGAATTCACGGTAATCAGTTCAGTGCTGAAAGCTCCAGATGTGTCAACGGAAATGGTGTGCAATCATCATCCATCAGAAGTAAACTATTCGTACAAATGATCAGTAGCTGGTGTTCTAATTTTGTATATAGATAAAAAACTGTTTAGCTTTAAAACTACGAATCATTTAAAGGCACAATAACCGAATGATGTAGAATAATGAAGAATAACTACCGATAAGAGTGATAAGCACGGGAAAGCAACGTGAGTTTAGATTTGAAATTTGAAATAACATAGAAACACAAATAATGGAATACTGACTACTAAGTTTGAAGATGAAATGTGAAAATTTATTCTATTTATTTTTCGCAAAAGTTCATTAGTTATCCATATTTGATTTTAATGAAATTGATGGTTACTGATTCCCTCACTTGGGTACTGGTTATCAAATCTCACTTTTTTTTAGCATACAAAAGTAAAGATGAATAAATATGTTGATTGCATTAAATTTGATTGAAATTAGGATGATTTTACTTTACTTGTGTTATCCTACACGAGTAAAATAATGGTGAAAAAATACTCCATTATTCTACATAACAACCCTGGTACAATATGAATTGAATAAATGCAGTAAGGTGCTGCTAATCTTGTTTCTAGCTACTGGTATTTCCATTTTACAACCAAAGTAATCATTCGAGAAATATTGTAAAATTATGTTTCAAAAAAATATGATATCATTACCGAGATACTTTTAAAAAGCAAAAATCCGCCTGTAAAAAAAATTAAAAATAAATAATTCCACTCAAAAAATAAGGTGATATGAATTAAGAGAACGCCAAGCAGTTTAATGTGTAATAAAATGGACATCTTTCACTCTGGAATATTTTCAAAATTTTCTACCTTTCAGTCGACAATTTTTGGATTGTAGTGTAAAAGAAAAAAATTTCTCCAAATAAACTAAGAATGATTATTCTATTGAAAAAAGATTCATCAGCTGCTAAAAGTCAATTTTTTCAGCAAATTTTGAAAATATTCCAGGGCGGAAGATGCCCGTTCATTACACATTACCTATACTGCTCGGTGATTTTTTCATTGATATCACCTTTTTTTTGAGTAGAATTATTCTTTTTTTTTTTTTACGGGTGGGTTTTTGCTTTTTATTACATTATCTGCAGTCAATGTTGTTAATTTTAAACAAATTAAATAAGTAGCTGCCATTAAGCTGCCTTACATACCTGCTACTAGACTTCTCTCCAGTAGACCGGCCATCTTCTCCATTAATATGGCTCCAACAGTAAAAACCATTGGTAAATAGAATTCAAATCTAGAAAATGAAAATAAATTTAATAAGTACTAAAAAAAACTAATACCTTAACAAATCGGGTGCCAGATTCTAGTCTTCGCCTACCCCCCTTTTTTTCACACAAATATTGGGAAAGATTTTTATCTAGGCATGTACCTCAAAGGTACACTAACCAATAACAATGAGTAAAAAATTACCCAATATTACCCAGCGAATAAATTGTATGCACTTACAAAGAAATTATGGCTGGAGCAGTAAAATGACTAAAACTAGGATTATTATTACCATAGACTGCTTTCTCCAACTAAATGAAAAAAGAAAAAAAATATACATTATCGTACTGAAATAAAACGCCTATTTTTCACGTTTTGCCAAATACATGGGTACATACTTTGATAGGTATATCGGCCATCCTAGGAGGCCATCCGCAATCTGAAAATAATGCCTGTAGAAATTCGACGTATCCGTTTAAGGCATCTTTTCTCAACAGATTACTGATATATTGATCTAAGATAACGTAACATATATTTTTTTTGTTGAAAAAAACTTTTCAAAACATTCCAAAGCTAAATAACATAATCGTAATAGTCCCGAACGTACTAGACATATCTTGCCAAACGTTAACTTCGCTCAACGTAATAGAAATATCGTCGGTTTCTTCTTTAAGCATAATTCGTTCAGCTAACGAAGCGGTATAATTTTTTGAAAAATATATCAAACCCCACACTTGATTAGTTTTCACTTCATTTTTAGCCGTATCCACGTCGTAATATTCAATCTACATAGACAAAAGTATATCAATAGTATAAACAGGAGGTGATTCATAAATTGAAAAAAATTACCCATCCTATAATTGTCTTACCAATTTATAAGTCTTTTGTTGTAATTTTTTTAAATATCTACAGCTGAGAGGTATAGAAAAATTACACCCTTCCAATGGTAACCAGTCACAGCTCGAAATTCCTGGTAATTCTTCATTAACTACAGCTACCTTAAGTCCATGAGGATCACGTCCAATGCATAAGCAAAATAAGAAACATTGTACTACTGGTAGTAGTAGCAAGAAACACATAATTCTGCGGAGTGTAAAATAAAATAAAAAATACTGAAGAAAAAGTTGCCTATATCAAAAATCAAAGGCAGAGTTGGGTATACGATTAGTCGATGACTTACGCTTTATTTCTCTTCATCCAATAGAAATTCTTAGTCAATTGAGCGGATATCCTTTTCCACGAACAATTTACATCGTGTTGCAAAGGTACTTCTGGTTTCTCCTTTGGCATTGGGTAGACTTCGATGTTCTACGATTATTTCAATTATTACATAATTAACATTATCGCAAATATTTCGATAAACGTACGAACAAATATAATTCTTCATTTTTAACAAAAGGTAGATAGTATAATTATTATACTAACACAATTCTCGTCTTCTTGACCGATGGTACTCGTATATTGTCTTTTACTCAGTTCTAGAAATGCTTGCTCCAAAGTAGAACAATTATGTTTTATCATTAACTGTGAAGGCGATTCTTCGGCCAATAATTGCCCATTACGCATTAAACCGATCTGATAGAAGAAAAAAAAATTATTATTTATCTAATGTGCTGAATTCGGGGGAAAAAATAGTCAAATGTGTAATTCCGCTTGAACTTACGGTATGAGCCTGGCGAGCTTCTTCGATATAATGAGTTGTAATTATGACTGTTTTATTGCCATTCGCGGCCATATGGAGAAGTCTCTCCCATATACTAAAAATTCAACAAAAATATTTAGGCACATTATGCTAATCAACTATAGTATCTGTTTACGATACAATAGATGTACCTTGCACTTAGCACGGGATCTACACCCACGGTTGGCTCATCTAGAATAAGTAATTGAGGATCGTGTATTAAAGCAACGGCGAAAGATACTCTTCTTTCTTGACCACCGCTAGAAAATTATTCGAAGGGTAATCGATTAATAGAAAAATTATATACAGTATAGTGGTATTATATTAATGTGCCATTTAACGATTACCTACCTAAGCTTACCAACGATACTGGATTTTGATGGCAATTCTAAGAATTTCAATAATTCTTCCGTTCTTCTTTCAATTTTATCACCGCAAAGGCCGAAAAGTCTGCCGTAATATGTCATTGTTTCTATTATACTAAATTCGTTGTATAGAGCTATTTCCTGTAACATTGATCAAAAATCACTTGGTTAATGTTTTCAATTTTTGGCCTGATTTTTTCTAGCTCATATTGTCAATGAAAATCGAGATGATCGGGGACTATCGACAGAAGATGAATGAGGAGGGAGGCGGGAAAACATAAAATTTGTTTGAGAGCCCTACAATAACATTAAGAACGTTTTTAATCATGTCAGATATTTTTATTTTATTCAATTTTATTTTTTAATTTTTAATTTTTTAACTTTTTAAATTTTTTTTACTTTTTAATTTTTTAATTTTTAATTTTTTGTTGTTTTGTATTTCTTCTATTTTTCATTTTTTTTTTTTTATTTTTTATTCTTCAATTCCTTTATTTGTGTATATTTTTTCATCTTTAAAATTTTTCTTACCGAAAACAAAAAATTATTAACCGGGGTAGAAGATACCAACCAGATTTACTCAAATTTCACCAACAAACTGGATTTGTAGCATATTAGATAACTCCAAACATAAATTGGAATGACCTTGGCTAAAAATTTTAGGAATAGAGAGCTGAAAACTAAAAATTGCAAAAATTGTTCGCTTCTGAGCCAATCGAGAATCGACAGAGAATGAAAATTTGTAGGTTATATCCAAAAAATCAGCTACCTTAATCAATTAAGAAGGAAGATATGAGGATTTTGCCACTTTTTGACCCTGAAATAAAACTTTTCTTCGTGTATCTTTTTTAAAAATTAAGCTAGTGGGTTGAAATCTCGTAGGTATATTTAGCAGAGGTCCGAAATGCATCTTTTGATAGTTTCAATTTTTTAAATTCATTGCACTCTCCTTTGCCAGCTCTAAAAAAGTAGTTTTTTGCTCATTTTTTTGTCATTTCTTGAGTTTTTCTTTTCCCTATCACCTAGCCAAATTTAATAGAAAGGGGGTGAGTTAAATTTGGTATGTAAATTCAATAGAAGTCCTAAATGTGCATTTTGAAGATTTCCAGCTTTCCAGGGCAATTATACCTCCTCATAGCTCAAAGAAGGAATTTTTAGAAGCACTTTGTCATTTTTTTGAGTTTGTTTTTCCTATACCACCCCCACAATTTGGGGTAGGAGGTGGAAATTTGATATGTGCATGCATAACAAAGGTCCTAAATCCGTCCAAGTTGAACAGAGAGCTTGAAATTTCGTATGTAGATTCAGTTTTAATGCACTTTTTGGAGATTTCCAACTTTCCAGGGCAATTATACCTCCTCATAGCTCAAAGAAGAAATTGCTTTGGAGTGTTTTGTCATTTTTTGAGTTTTATTTTTCCTACACCACTCCCACAAGTTGAGGTAGAAGATGGAGATTTGGTATGTGTACGTATAATAGAGGTCCTAAATCCCTCCAAATTGAACTAGGAGCTTGTAATCTTGTATGTAGATTTGGTAGAGTCCTAGATACACCTGTTTGGAGTTTCTACTTTTTGGCCGCATTGCATCTTCCACAGCTCAAAGAACAAGTTTTTTGAAGAGGGTTTTATTACAATTTTTTAGTTTTTCTTTCCCATAAGTGCCTTTCCAAATCGAGCTAAGAGACTGAAGTTTAGTAGGTACCTATCCTTTTTTGGAGTTTTGTCACTTCAGCCACTTCGCGCCTCCGAAGAACACTAAAAAAGTAGCACTCGGCGTTTGTTTTTCCCACATCTCCCGTCCAAATTGCGCCGGGTGGTTGAAATTTGGTATCCATATTTAATGAAGGGTCCTGGATACCATTTTGAAGATTTCGACTTTCCAGCTTCAATGCACTTCCTCGCAAGTTTAATAAGTAAGGGTTGAAATTTGACACGCCCAAATATACCTTTGGACGATCGTTTTTTCAAGTTATTGCAGCAAATTTTATCAACTTAGAAATAACGCCGTCGTTCAAAATAATTCTACTAATACTTCCGAGTTGTAAAAAAATTATCAAAATATCTTACCTGAGGCATATAACCGATATTAGCTTTTTTTTTAGCTTTAACTTTGATTTCGCCGGAGTCCAACTCGCTTCTACCGACAATACAATGTAAAAGTGTAGTTTTACCACAACCACTAGGTCCAAGTAGTCCATATCTACGATGAAAAATACAAATTGCAATTAATGTCAAGGTGACCTTTTTTCGAGAGGAGTTTTCTAGTGCTATGAAAAAAAAAAAAAAACATTTTTGCCACCGGATACTTACACAGTGCCCTCGGGTACAGTCATATTCAACCCATGAAGCACAACATTGGCGACATTAAATCTTTTGTATGCATTTCTCACCATGACAGCGGCCTCTTTGCCACCGCCGCCATTTGAGCTGATCACGTTCATGTCCATTTTAAGGCAACACCTTTACCGATAATTTACAGCATCACTTGGCTCGCATTTAATCTGCGAAATTAAAATAAAATTAATGAAAGCGTTATAAAAAAAAAAATGCATTCCGTATACTACGAGTATATAAGTTGGAGGTACAATAAGTTTAAGGTTGAAGGTGCAGGAATTCGTATTCTAAGTAGTACGTGCCGTATTGGGTCGCTACTGTAATTTTAAATAAACATCCGCTGTCATCTTAATTTATCATACCAACGTCCAGATATGGTAACAAGGCAGATGGAATGGCTACCTTCGAGTTTAATGATTTGGGTTTTCAACCTCGAATAGTGAAGGAATTTTTTTCGAAATTTTTACAACAACAACGACAACAAGTGCACTCTAAAAGATCAGTCTATCAAACTATTACCTCGTAAATAAAAAAAAAAAAAAAAAAAATAGCCCAAATAGAATTTTTTCCAAAGAATATCTAAACGATTGGTACGTCTATTTGTTAATAATATGTAGGAGCTCGTATAGATAATGTATCAACGATATCCTCACATCGATCATTTTGCAACAAGTAAGTAGGTATTGTATCGACCTCTGAAAGAATATAATAACGTCATAAATATTAGTCCTAGTTCATGTATGTGTGTACATTATGCGACTAGACGATATCAGTCGAATATTAATCGAACGAACAATTGGCAAACGCGCAAATCGTAAAGTTAAAATGTTAAGCAATGAGTGTGATGAGAATCCTTAACCGAATTAAGCCCAAATTTACTCTCAGGATTAATGGAAAAACGTCACAGACTTGATAGGAAACTATGGAAAATTACCCTACTAAGCACGTTTCCATGCTCATAGCAGCTCCTGCGAGTACGACTGTAGACACCAGTTTCACGTTTGGAAATATTAAATACTCGAATTATTATGTATCTGCAGGTTCGATGATGAAAATCCCAAATTCTTTTTAAGGAATTGGATTACAATTAACGGAAGTTGCTTCAACGTGCTGAATAGGTATTTGATAGTCAAGTTTTCAGCCAAACTAAATACACACAGTACAGAATAGAGGTACCATAGAAGAGTTGAAATGACGCTGACGTCAATTTACATGCCATGCAAAGTGTAATTACCTTTTGTAAAGCAGTAATAAAAAGTAAACAGAGAAGAGATGGTTAATACTACAGTATGTTTCGAAAGTTTTCATTGGTAGGTACTGGTTGCAGACTCCTACGACCCAAATCTACCTTTTGGTATTTTCATTTGGCTCAAAAATGTTTTTTTTTTTAAATTCTGCTCGGCAGTTTTGTGAAAGAATAGTAGCCGAATGGGGAGGGGGGAGGGTGAAAAATTCAGGAACGATGTGCAAATAGGGAATTTCTTGTACTACAACTTAAGTTATAAAAAATTTTCATCAAAAGTCCATAGTTCTCGAGGAAAATGAGTCCAAAGTTGAAATCTTACAACTGATTATCTACGTCATATTTTCAATAACAAACCAGACCATTACAGACTATCGAACTACGACTGATTAGAAGAGTCTCAAGGGAGTGTGTTCATAATACCCACAGACCATTCTTACAACTGCTGATTATGTCAAATATTAAGCTTTACTTTTTATTTCTTCTAGTTTTGTCATTCCAAATTTAATTTTTCAATTTTTATAATTGAAAATTTTTTTTATTTTTCCAATTTATTGGTTTTTTATGTATTATATGTTTCATACATTTTTTTAATTTAAATTTCTTTATTTTTATTTTTAATTTTTTTCCCAAACATTAAAATCATTTACTCCGCTCGATACCGACCAAAGTCGCTTCAATTCGGTTAATCGACTCAGCTTGGCGGCGTATTAGGCATATATGAGTAGGTATGAACTTGGGTCGAAATTCAGTTATACCCCAATTTGGGGGAGGGGGTGCCGAAGGGTCAAAAACGCAAAAATTGCCTCTTTTTAAGCCAATTGATAGAGAATCAAAATTTGTATAACATAACTAAAAATCAGCTTCCTAAGTCAATTAGAAGGGAAGATATGGAGGTTTTTCCTCTTTTTGAATTTAAAAAAGGGCTGTTCCTCCCCTGTTACCCCACCAAATTGAGCTAGGAAGTTGAAATTTGATATGCATATTTAGTTGGGGCCCTGAATGTACTTTTTGGGGATTCCGACTTTTTAGCTTCATTGCGCCTCCGTGGTGTTTTGATAGGTTTTTCTTTTTTTTTTTTTTGATTTTTTGAGTTTGTTCCTCGCATAACTCCCCTCCAAATTCAGCCAGGAACTTTAGAATTTTTCAGATTTATCCAACAGGATTAGATGGGCGGCGGATTAAATTTACGCTTGAGTGCGGATGTCCATGGATGAAAATTCAGTGACGCCTTCTGGAAAAGCAGGTAGCTAGTGGGTGGCAAAAATTGAAAAAATGCAACCAATGGACGATTGAAAGTTGAATAACATATCGAAAAATCAGCCTTCAATGGCATTTAGGAAATTAGATTTAATAAAGGCCGTTTCTCAATTACCTCCCCTACGAATACAGCTATGAGTAGGACTGGGAACACTGAATTTTAAACTGAAAGTAAAATCGAAACTGAAATGAAAAATTGAAAAAAAAAATAGTCAAAACGGAAACTAAAAAATTTTTTCAGTTTTAACTGAGGTTTAGTGAAAATGTCAAACTGAAACTAAAAATGTAATTGAAACAGAGAAATTGAAATAAACACTGGGAAATTAATATTGAAATTGGAACTGAAATTTAAAAAACTGAAAACTAAAACTGAAATTGAATTTTTTCAGTTTTACAGGGTTGGAATTTAGTATATAGAGGCTCTAGACATGCCTTTCATGGTTTACGACTTTTCACCCTCACTGCACCTGCTTACAGCCCCCAAAAACAGGTTTTTTGCTAGGTTTTTCATATTTTTGAGTTTTTTCCACGCGTATCTTCCCTCTAAATTGAGCTAGCTGGTTGAACTTTGGTATATAAATTCAGTAGTGGTTCTAGACGCGCTTCGGGGAGGGGGCTTTCAACTTTTGAGCCCCCTTTGTAGTCCCTTACAGTCACCAATGAATGAAAAGTTTTTGGTCAAGTTTTTCTTATTTTTCGAGCTTGTCCCACGCATATCTACTCTCCAAATTGAGCTAGGATGTTAAATTTCGGTGTGTATATTTTGGAAGAGTTCCAAATGTACCTTGGGAGAGTTCAAGCTATTCACACCAATACGAATACCTACCTATGTACCTACCCCAACCAATGAACAAGAAAAAGCACCCAGGGTGCTCTTTTTTAGTCTAATTTTGTACGTCATATTGTTAAGGAAAACCAAGCTAGTACGGTCTATCGACCAAGGACGGATAGGTGAGGAGGGAAGAATATCAACAAAATTTGTTTTGGCGACCTACCACCATTTTCGGTCATGTCAGATATTTATTTTTAAACATCATTTGCTCAGCTCGATACAACCCAAAATCGATCAAATTTGGGGAAACGGCTTTGATTGACGCTTCATTTAATATTCTGAAGTGAAGATGACCTCGGATCAAAATTTAGTTGTGCCTAAATTTAGGGGAGGGGGTGCTGAGCGACTATAATTGCAAAAATTGTTTTTTTTTTTCAGCCAATCGACAGTTAATCCAAAACTGTACAACATATCGAAAAATCAGCCTCCTATACCAAAGAAGATATAAGGAATATGAGGGTTTTCTTCTTTTTTGAACTTGAAAAAAGGCTGTTCCCTCCACTATCTTCCCCTTCAAAGTGTGCTAGGAAATTTAATTCAGCTTTTTAAACCCATAGAGTTCTCCTACAGCCCAGAAATGTGATTTTTTATGCGGACTTTCTTTTGTTTTGAATTTGTTCCTCGCATAATTCTCCTCCAAAATGGGCTAGGAAGTTGAAATTTTTGTTTGTATATTTAGTAAGGTTCTTAGATGCGCTTTTCGTAAGCCTAGACTTTTTAGCAGTCCTATTGCGCCCCCTCCTCCACCCCATGTTACATTTTATTAGGCAAAAAGCATCGTAAAATGACGATGTTTTTTTCAATTCACATAATTAAAATGCTACACGAAAATCAGACCGCAACAGCATCACCTTTTTCCCTTATTTTTCATTCCATTTCCGTTCACAAAAATCAGGCTCAAAATGCAAAGCATTACGATGCCCTTTTTTAAAATTTATTTCACAATATTGGGATACTTAATTCGAAAAAAATTTCCAAATAACTAGAACCTGAAAAGATGGCTAGAATTTCATACTGCAAAAGCGTCTTCGTTTGCAATATTTATTTTTATTTTTTTTTGTGACACTTATGACAGTGTAGGCCTATTTTAAATTACTGGAAAATAACTAGAAGTTGGTTTACACTTTTATATAGTAAACCGGTTTCAAAATTGTATCACTCATTTAGACGACTTCAAAGTAAACCTGATATCGTAAACAGATCAGAGGAAATCCCATGGTATATTTTTGAGGATGGTTTGATATCTTTGCACCAGATTCCAACGACGATTCCAAAAATAATCTGAAAGTAGGTGAACTGTAGGACGATGTGGAAAATGAATTTGAATAAAATATGAAGTAGGTTGGCTTTATCTAGTCGGCGCAAATAAATAGATCATTTCACATCTTCGTTTAATAATTCCATAAAGCTCGATCGTATTAATATTTTTTTTTTGAATTGAAAAGTTTATTATTTACATATTCCAGCGGCAAATAGCGCTATACTATGTATAAATTAATATTAAGTTTAAATTATAAG
>FIZR01015846.1:0-10465 GCA_900060175.1 Ferrisia virgata
AAATTCTACTGTATACCTACCTTGGTAAAAATGATATGTTATTGATTGGCGATTTCTGTCTGAGAAAAGGGGTAAAATAGGTAAATATTTGATTTTAAAAATTATTTTCTCGGCTGAACGCTTGTGCACCTATAAAATAGGTGGTAAAAACTATGAAAGTTAGTGCTTTTTGGTGGATAAATAAAGGATATTTCTGCTCAGAAATTTATAAAAATTTTAGAGTTGTGATTTTAGTAATAATTTAGGCTAAATTTCAACGAATTGTCCTGGTGTTCCGGACCTGCCCTTATACTACTAGTGTACATGGGCTGGCTAATATGCGCGCAGCTTCTCGAGCGTATTATTTTCTACGTGTACTCACCGATCGAATCGCATCATTCTTAGCCAATACAGCGATAGGCGCGAGCCTTTCACACAATCGCGCTACTATTGGTCTCCCATCATATATGCATATACCACCGACGTACTCGTATGTAGATGTACCAGATGTACCTCTAGCCATATAAGTGCGTGCTTAACAGATGAATTAGTTAGTTAAGTTAGTCAGTCAGTCAGTCAGTCAGTCAGTCAGTTGGTTGGTTAGTTAGTTAGTTCGATTGGATTAGCCATCAGCTACGTGTTCGAATAAGCGAACGGCAAAACAAAATCCGTCATTGTGTAATAGGTACATATCATACTCGTTGATGTAACGTATGCATGCTGGCATCGAGCCGCGCGGCGCGGCGCGGCGCCGCGCCACGTCACGTCACGCCACGCCCTGCCGGCCAGGTATAAGGTATATTATAGTACACCGATCAGATTTTATCATGGCGATGGCGATGGCGATGGCGATGACGATGGAGATGACGATGGTGAGGGCGCAATATACCGTATAAAAAGCAACAGCTAAAGGGGTAGTAGCCGTCGCTACCATGCTAGCGCCGCCGCTGCCGCCGCCGCCGCCGCCGTCGCCGAAGTAGTGGTAATAGCAAAAAAGATAAGTACGGATTGGTTGAACGTAAAATGACGTCACGAGACTACGTTTTTCGAACAAGACGACGAAGAAAGGCGAAGGCGAAGGCGAAGGCGAAAATTATACGTATAAATGCAACATGTGCGTTACGCCTGAGCCTCATTGACTGCGTTACGTTACGTTACGTACAGCGCCTCCGCCGCACACATTACACCAAAAGCACAGTGAACAGTCATACGTACACCGCGACAGCGACAGCGACAGTGAGAGCGAGAACGAGAACGAGAACGAGAACGACCACCGACGTAATCGTAATTCGTAAAGCTAAGCCGCCACACACGATCCGCAATCCGTAAACTGCAATCCACCATCCGTCGTCATCCGAAATCCGTCGTCTTCGTCTTCGTCTTTATCGTCTTCTTTGTTGTTATAGTTGTAGTCGTCGTTGTTGTCGTCGTCCTCCTCCTCTTCCTCCTCCTTCTCCTTCGGCTCCTGTTCCGGCTCCTGCTCCTGCTCTTGTTCCTCGTTGTTCACTTATTTGCTTTCTATTATTTTAACTATCGTCGAAAATACGTACGAGGACGAGGACGAGTACGAGTAGCGAGTATCCGAGACCACCTGACTGACACATAAGGTAAGCTATGTTCCCGTATCATCTTATTTTCAGCTCTCCGTCCATTTTTTTTCTTTTGTTTTTCATTTTTCTCATTTTATTTATCTATTTATTTATTTATTTATTTATTTATTTATTTATTTATTTTTATTCTCGCCACCGCGCCGATTTGTTTGTTTGTTTGTTTGTTTGCTTATTTGTTCGTTCGTTCGTTTATTTAGTTACACGCTCGTTCAATTTTTTTATTTCTTCGCCTCTCTTACGCGTTAGTCGTAAGAGTTTGCCGCTTACTTTTTTTTTTTGGTAGTTTGTAGCTTTACGGCGCGGCGTATTTCGCTCATTCGCTTTTTCGAATGTAGGTAGTAGGTAGGCTAGGTGCCAACTTCGAACATGTTTCTCCGCTACACGTTTCGAAATACGAGAAACAAATAGCGAGTCTGTTCTTCACTCGTACGTAAACGAGACCGGGCACGATGCACCATATGTTAGAACGAGGACGCGACGCGACGCGACGCGTCCTACGTAACGCACGTCTAAACAAATTGAAAATTCGGTCGACAGTAAAACGAACAATTCTAGCTTTACCGATCAAACCGTACGAAATTCGCATCGCTACCTAAGTACCTATCTACCGCACATCGTATACGCCTAAATACATACCGTATAATGCGCCACACCATCTTAGTCGTATTTACAAAGACAAAAACAAAAGTAAACAAAACAAAAGAAACAAGCACGAACACACGAAAAACGTACGCCACGATCTCAGTAGTAGTAGTAGTAGTAGTAGTAGTAGTAGTAGTGATTGGGACAGCGCAAAGTACAAATCAATTGCTTTTTTTCGTTTTGTAGCGTATACCAATTGTACCCGTATAGGGGGTGGGGGTGGGGTATGCTCCAAGTACGCGAATAATGCCCGTATACAATTTTACAGTCGCATCGCAGGTAATAGGCCTACGTATTCGCGAATACGAAAATACGTACGTCTACGTACATTTAAACCACGCTGTAGTTTTGCAATCGAAATTCGTCTGGATTATTTTTTAAATTGCACTCGCACGTACTCTCGTAGTACGGCTTTCGAAATCCGATACCAATACCGTCGTTATTTGACAGACGAAGGTAGTGTAAGCACATAGCTGCAAACCTTTCTTCTATACCTAGGTGGGGTACTTGGCTACTTATTTTCGAACAACGGAGCAGCAATAATAAAGGGTAGTAGTAGTAGTAGTAGATGTTGTTGCTGCTGTGTTGTTTGTCGTAATACAGCGCATCTGGGATATGGGGTACCGGCGTCGGCATCGTCATTCTATACGTACGTAGACACGTACATTAATTTCTATTTTGTAAGGCGAACGCGCGCGGCTAGCGGTGGCGATGACAATGACAATGCGAAAAAGCGGCTGAAAAAGCCTCTATATACGATACACCGAGCACCATCTATTAACGACGCGTACGCGATAGAAGAGGAAAAAAGCGAGAAGCGAGCGGACTACGCTAGGCACGATGCCGTCACTTTGTGTGAAGAGTACATGTATACGTAGTTGTTTGGTACGCGATACATTATACGTACGGCCGGCCGGCCGGCCTTATTTGATAGACGAAACGCTAATCATTATGGTCGAGACTTATACTTAACCTACGCGTATAGCTAGACGTACTCGAAATCCGAACCGAATAATATCGCCGCGAATTAGGCATCGAATCTCAACGTATTTAGGTACACCACATCCACATAGGTAGGTAGGTAGGTAGGTAGGTAGGTAAGTTGGTGTTATGTACGCGATATGCATCGCGTATCGCGTATTAACTGCCCGACAACGTTACAAAAGTGCAGCACAAGCCAAACAATGCGCTCATCTACGAGTGTAAAATAGCGTGTATACGTGTATACGTTGCATTATGTCTACATAACGTGCAGATTTTTCATTTTTTCACTACGCGTTTTTGCTTTTTTTTTTGTACGCGTATGATTGTTTGACAAGCGATCGGCCGCCGCAGAGTGTTGCGAGGCGAGAGTTTGCAAATCGACGTCGTCCACTTCGTTAGGTATAGTAATTACGGGCCGACGATACGAGTACTCTGTGTGCCGCTGTGCCGCTGTGTCGCTGTGTCGCTAGTATCTAGGTGGTATACGGCACGGCCAGGCACTAGGCAGGTGTGAGACTCGATGACATTATTTAATCAACGCTCAAAGCATTCGCACTGCATTTTCACAAAACATCAAACACACCAAACGAACAGACCTGTCGCACTTGCCATTCGTCACGTCGTCACGCGTCACACGTCATTTGTACCGGACCCACCGAGTACGGTAGCCAATTGCTTCGCGTTCTGGTTCGAACGAAACGGACATTAACGCATATATCGGTACGCGATGCGACGTCAAATACGTGACAGGTGGTGGTGGTGGTGTTGGTGGTGGTGGTGGTGGTATACCTACAAGTCGATAGCGGTAGAGACGAATTAACGCGATTCGTCGTCTCGAGGCAAAAGCGAAAATCGCCCAGCCACGCCGAATCACGATTACCTCGATCAAAGTTTTAATTGAATACAAATAATCGCGTCGTTTGTTTTGTTTAGGTTTGAGTTTAGCGAACCGTGCCTCTGCGAAAGAACGCAGCCTACGTACGTAGCCAAATACGTGTTCGTGTATAACACTATATTACCCTACGTACCGTATATATGCATATGCATATGCATATGCATATATACGTCTACATTCTTATAAGGTACATCGACAATAACGTACAAAATCGTTTCTTTCACGCATATACCATACGTAGATATAGATAATCGTATCTCTCGCCTAGCTACCCAGCAGCTGTGTCCATTAGCGATTCGTAGCCTAAGTACACGTATATTCGTTCGCCAATTTCTACGTCTTTCTCCAAACAATACCGTGTAATTCACCATCATATTCGTACCTCGCTCTCTACAGCTACGCACGTATTTGTAACAATATTCGAGATAGGTTAAAAAATGTCGCCGGTATCTGCTATTTAGATTGTAAAATTTCAACGTACATACGCGTACAATACTCAATACTACGAGCATACTCATACTCGCTAATACGTAAAAATAATTCACTTGCCGACTATTTCGGATTCGGATCTGGCCTTGCGACCACCAAAACAAAAGAAGAAAAAAAAAAGAAAAAAAAATGACGAGGTGTAGCGTTAATACGTTTGCCTGAACGGTGTTGGCCGTGTCTTGTAGAATTTGCAGAACTGCGCATTTATATGCACGTCGCTGGTGGTGGTGGTGGTGAGTGATACATTCACGGCAAACCGTTTAGGCAAATTTATTAACGCGCGCTCGCGCAATCCATCTAACTCGGTAAACGTAAGGCGAATGACGTTTTTCGGTTCGACGAAATTTTTCGCACATCACGCTCGTCATTCTTTCTACTATATAAACGCAACGTGTACCGCTAAATATATATATATATATATATGATGCTGGACACTTGGCACCGGCAAACTTTTCTACGCGTCCGTTGTTTCGGACGAGATCCATCGTTCGCGCTTCGCGCTTTCAAAAGTCAAAACAAGTGGACGGATATAAAAAAGAAATTTTTACATTTACTACTTACTACTCGCATCACGTGAAACGTGATATTCGATCACGTAAATTTATACACGACACGTATGTAGCAGCAGCAGCAGCAGCAGCAGCGCGTACGAAGTCTAGACGTATCGTACCGTTCGTACCGTTTGTACCGTTCGTACCGTTCGTACCGTTCGTACAGCTACCATCTAGGCACACCTCTACCTGTAACAGACAAAAACCAAAATCATTAACACGACCAAGTGTGTACTCCAAGTACGATTGGCGAGCAGTCGCGTTTTTCATTTCAGCCTATAATATTCGTAGCCAGCGATTTCACGCTCAACGTTCGGAGCTGGAAAAATTTAAATACATATACCTACTACTTTACGTAGGTATGTCTGCGAATGCGTATTGCCTACACTAGTACGTCGTCGTGTGTACAGCAGGCAGTAAAATATAGTACATAAAATAAAGAAACAAGACGTTCAGCAGGGAAAATGATTTGCAGTACGCTACGTGCTACGTGCTACGTGCTACGTGCTACGGGCTGCTTGCTTCTCGTTTATGCGAGCTGTCGGTTGGCCGTCGCCGCCGTCTAAATGAGGTGCGATAAGATACGCGACAATCGGCATAATGCGTACATTGTGTACCCGCTGTTACGTGTGTGAATGGGACACGTCTCTACGTACGCTTAGCTTTGGTTACCTACCTACCTACCTACCTACCTATCCGCCTATCGTACGTACGAATAAAAACAAATGAAACGAAACGAAACGAAACGAAATTAAATTAAATGTCACCGTAGCAAAATTACGCGTACATTGCGCTGCGCTGCGCTGCAGATAAAATTAAACTCTAACGACTGCAATAACGCTGTACCACGATACCATGCACCACCCACCCAACACTACTACTTACAACTCTAGACTACACAGAGTAGCTAGGTAGATAGGTGTAATATTACGTAGGTTGTAGGCGCTAGGTACCGTCGTACTGCTCGTACATGTGACGCGCGCAAAGCCACGAATACGAATATACTACTCGTGGCCGAGCTACCTAACAAAGGTCTAGATCTACAGCCAAAGTACCTACATCTAGTATATGCGCAGACGAATAACCTAAACATTACGACGACTACTACTACTACTACTATTACGTTATACGCGCAATCGCACACACGTGCGTACTGGGTACTGGGTACTGCGTACTGCGTACTGCGTACTGCGTACTCTGGCTGATACTTCTCTACCTACACACTTCACGAGCGGTGGACATTAGACACGTGAAAATGCCGGTGCCGGGATACTGTTGTTGGTACCGAGTAAACGCTTTCTCGTACACGGGTGGTATGTTGAACAAGACGCGCAGAATATGCAATTTACGCCAGCACCTTTGTAACGCTTTAAATAAAGGCCATACGAGCGTGTTCTTGAGGACTGCGCGCAAACAGAGATCTACCTAGGTCTCGGTTCGAAAACAATTGCGAAAAAAATGCGCTGTTATAATTTTTAAGCCAAACAAAAAATTAGTCGGGTCGTGAAAAAAGATTTCGCTTTTGCCGTTGAAAAAAGAGCACAAAAGACCGCACTTGTACCCCTTCCCCGCCCCCTCCCCGCGGCGCAAGTAAACGCACGAACGTTGTCGCTCGCTCGTCAATCGAGTCTCTCGATAAGCTGCCATCGTCTGAGAGCGTTTAATTCATCAAACGTCCATCTTGCCGCGCGCTTCACACTCCGCCGCTGTACCGTCGGCGAACGAGCGACGCCGACTAAATCTCTAATAGATTAAAAGTAAACGGCAACCGTCCGCAGCGCGTTTCGACGCTTCGATAGCTTCGCGACGCGACGTGTGTAACGACAAATACGCAACACACGCGCACACACACACACACACACACGCGCGCGCGCATATACGGCGATAGGCGACGATTTACGCGAGCCGTATATACGGTAAACGATGGATGGGCAATAAGGGGTATATTACGTACGGACAGGCCCGAGGTCCACTCGTCCAATTAATAACCGCCAATTTAAAAAGCATTCGCGTTCACCTTTTCGCTGTTTAGCGATACGATTTCAAGTTGACAAAACGGGTACCCTTATAATACACTCGTCGTATACGAATAACGAATCTTATTTTAATAGTCGAGTCGTCGAGCCGTCGACCGTCGACCGTCGACAAACGCGGTCGCGCGAAAATTTTGATCGTCGCGATTCCATCGATAATTTTAGCGCGTGTTAAATTATCGATCGGCCATTCTCTGTTCTCTACGAAATTCACTCGTATGCAAATGTTTTGTAAGACACGCCGCCGCCAGCAAATGGCAAAAAAACGTGTTTAAAAAATACGTATACACGACATATACCTACACAGCTACACAGCTATACCTTCGAACGAGTACAAATTACACAGTACCTACTATCTCGACGAGTACCATCGTCGGTCAAGTTTCAACAAATTCATATGCGACGAACAGAAATACTCGCCGTAAATACGAATTCGACGTGAATTCGCGCGTCTACTACGTACGATCTTTACGTACTCGTATATTTCAAAATGCGTACGCGTAATTAACTCAATTACGAAAAGGCTCGCACATATCGGCATATGCGCGGTAATTTAATTTACTCGAAATTTGGAAGCGCGCAAAAAAATTTACCCAAATTGTCGAAAAACGAGCGGAAGGCGGTGCCCCCCTCCCCCCAGGTTACGGACCGCGAAACGTTACTATTTTTCTTAGCCACCGCGTTAAGAATTTTCATTTTCAACTTCGCGGGGAGAGGGGGAGAGGGGGGGAGAGGAGGCTAGACCGTATCGAGACGTATGAAATCGAGGCACGGTTTGAAAAAAATATTTCCACCATCTTTTTTAGCTGAAAGGCGAGTTTGAAAACTTGAATTCGGATTTTCTACAACGAGTTTCTGAAATGCTGAAAACACGGACCTGAAATATGAAAAAAAAAAAATGCTTAAAAATCGTCGAAAATTAGGCGAAATTGCGGATTTTTCCCGCACTTTTCGTCAATTTTTATCAAATATTAAGCCAATTTTCGACCATTTCTGACGATTTACATTTTTTCGCGATTTTCGATGATTTTTAACGATTTTTTCTTCTTTACATTTCAGTTCAACTTTCATCCACTTTTCTCTTCATTTCCGGCACTTTTTACGCATTTTCGTCAACTTTCAACCCAATTTTTAACGATTTTTAACAATTTTTTGTCATATTTTTAGGTGAATTTTGAAGATATTTTCTATCAATTCGCGTCAATTTTCTTATCCAATTTCCGACGAATTTTCACCCAAAAGGGTATATACATCGTATCGTTGGGTAAGGGATGATTTTGGCTGCAGTCCTAATTTTCGATTTAATGCCCGCCGACGGTGTATGTAGCTCGATGTAAAAAAATTGTGGAAAAAATTTTGAACCTCTGCTCCTGCTGCTGCCTTCGGAGTGATGGTCATCTCATCGCGTTATTTTCGATAGAATAGCAATTTTATTCTGCGCCTAGTTGTTCTTAGAAATTATGGTCGACGCTTTCGATACCTATACCTCGACGAGAGGTCGATTCGCGCCAACAAAATAAATCACTTTATCGTCTCGACACTAGAAAATTCGGTATCGTATTTGGTACGGTCGAGTCGTCGAACGACGCCGATTCCGATTGCAGTACGCCAGTACGCCAGTACGCGGAACCGTCTTGGCCCGATGTCGCGCGTTCACCAGCCACCGCTACTACGCGGCCACAAACGTAATTATCCGCTGAAAACCTGTTCCGTCCGACAACGCTGTTCGATACGGCGGCCGAACTGCGGCCAGCTACGCCGACAGCACGCTAAACGAGTTCGCTCGCACATCGATCGAGATACAGTTGCGCGATTTTTCGCAAATTCGTTCCGAAATTTTTGGGCAAGTAACCAAGTAACCAAGTAACCAAGTACCCATAGTTACTACCACATGGCATAATGAGCGCTGTTCAATGTTTGAACGACGCTCGCTGCTGTTCGACGAGCGTTTAAAATGTAACCGTCCACCACCAAATACACCAAATACACCAAATACACCGATAAATGTTTTACATATAAAATCTCAAAATTCACTTTTATCTCACTTTTTTCGCTGATTTTTCAATTTTTTTACGACAAAACCGAATGTATTTCGAGATTTTAAGTAAAACTATCGCGAAAATGATTTCGATTAGGGTATGTTTACTCGCTAAACACGAATCCGACGTTAGTTTCTTCGTTTGTTTTTTTTTTTTTTTTTTAATTCCAAATACGAAACACTATTAAACGTTTTGTGTACGGTTTTTTGAGATTTTCGACACTCGCGGCGCAACCGAGTTCGCCAAAAGTGAATGCGTTCGGTAAATCTACGTTAAAAAACACGTTTTCGAGACATTTTTAGAAAATACGTAGTCGAACTTCGCTATCGGTTTTTTTTTTTTTTTTTTTTTTCCTAGTTGAACATTTCAAATAGCCAAAACTACGAGAACGAGTGCGTCGAAATTGATGAAAAAATTCTCGTAAATACACCTCTACGAGATGCAACTTTGTGCCAAACACAACACAAAATTTCAATCGCGCTCGCGTTGAAATGAAGAATTAATGCAATAAAATGACCGTAATTCCGAAAGGGAAGGGGTGCGAGGGAGGGGTTAAAATTTTTTCCAGAATTTTTTCACCTCAAAGGTACACCAGGAGGAGGAGGAGGAGGAGGAGGGAGCATTAGATCGCGCGATAATCGGGGCTGGGGCCAAAGTCATCCCCCTTACCCGGCTATATACTCTTTCGATAATTTTTCATTTTTTTTTTTTTTTTTTTTCGTTTACTCGTACTCGGTGTTATTAGTCATATATAGCGCGAGTAGTGTTTATGGGGATAGTTTGAGCTGCCGAACACGAATATTAACGAGTAGGTAAAGAGGCAGCTTCACGTAGACAAGCAGACGTGCAACGTACAGTACACACTGTGTACACTTCACTCGGCTATTGTACGTTTAGTACGGTACGTATAAAAAGCCAATAAGCGTTAACGGATTGATTTTAAATTTGATTTACGTAAACTACGTACAACGAGTACTGCCGAAGCAAGCGGAGCGAAGCGACAGGGCGATATGAACTTATATTATACGGCGCGTATACGTGTATAGACCATTTTCAGTGAATCTATCTATCTATCTAGCTACAAATTTGGTGTACGTATACAACACACATAGGGCTACATATTATAATCTACCGGTAACCTTAACGTTATTTTCGTTTGATAGAGCGCACCTTGTTTTCAACGTACCTCTACCTACCTACCTACCTACCTACCTACCTACCTACCTACCTACCTACCTACCTA
>FIZR01015848.1:0-18891 GCA_900060175.1 Ferrisia virgata
GTCACACTGTTGATGGTCCACTAATAACATCTCTAATTTTCCTCAACATTTCAACTTACAAGCATAAAATCAATCCTTCATAAAGAAAGTCCACCGATGACATTCCAAGCCATTAAAATCTGTCCACTGATGTCAGTCAAATGGTGACTTCACTTTGTTGACAGTCAATTGTTGAGAGAGAACTTTTTCAGAATGCACTATTAAGCATCCTTCGATGTTACTAAAAAATATAAATAAATATTTGAAATTGCCAAAAATGGTCTTAATAGCCGCAAAAGCGGACTTTGTTGATAGTTGATTTCCCTCCCCTACTCCTCTGCAGGTCGATAAACTGTAATAGTCTGATTTTCATGGACAATAATCCGTGAAAAACCAGGCTAAAAATGAAAAAAAAAAAAAGACCAAAACTAAATGCAAACAAATCTACGTAGAAATAATTTTCACGATGGAGCAAGAATTTCTCTCAGGTGGTGCAAAAACCCTGCGCGTATGGTGCAAGCACCCGAGTGCACCACCACACTTATCAGCTCCCCATCGGACTGTTACGAGTACCGTACCTCCCTCGGAGCACCAAAACATCAGAATTGAAGGAGAGTGAAAAAAAAAAAAAAAAGAAAGAACAACATCGCCATAAACTCGACAGTAAACTATACCCAGGTCGGTATTACATCAGCGGTCATAAAATCATTAACACAAAATCGATAAAAATTCTCATCTCGACTAATTTTTTCCGCAATACACGGCCACACTCGTTAATCGCATTATTATTTTGTAACGCTACACACTCGTAAAAACCAATAATAATTTCGCTTTTAATTTACATACTTGACCTTTAGGAAGCTCGCGCGCGCCACTCGCGAGAGAAACCTTAAACTGGTGGCGGCGAATACAATAACGCTCTTCAAACGTGCTATTTTACTCGTAGGTCTAGGTACTGGGTAGAGGCACTTACCTCTCACTCTGTCCCCCCCCCCTCTCACTCTTTCTCTCTCTACCTAGATATGTATTCAACTTCGTCATATTCACCTTTCCGCGTCCTCTTGGTACATATTTTTTCGAAGCAACATAAACGTATGCTTGTGTAGGTATGCTTTAATATGCAACCGATGCAAAATAATAAGAAAAAAAATTTATGCACATAGTGTACTTAAATGTAGTAGGTACCTGATGAAAAAAATACACATCTTTGGCGTACCAACACACATATATATATATACGTACATATGTACTACTCACATGCACTCTATATACCCACTACCCAGTACCCAGTACCCACCGCAGTTGCATTATACTCGTAAATATGTGTAGTTTTTTTCAACGCTAAAACCTCCAACATCGATATACGTAATTTCTTCGTAATTAAAAATAATCACCAAACTGGTTTCCTTATTCAGAATCGTAATTATTTTATACGTATTCTCGCTTACATTTTAACAAAACACGTATTAGAAGTTGAGATGTTCGCGTGAAGGAGGAAAAAAATTATCATCGTATTTTTTTTTTTTTGGTCGAGCTGTGTCGTCGTCGTCTCTTTGTAATATCCTACACTCCTTTTATTATGGTACGAGTACGATAAACACCATCTAATCTCGCTTACCGACTAAATTTTTAGGGCTAACACTGTAATCGAGTAATTTTTATTTCTTACCTTCGAAAATGTATGAAAAATTACACGTGGCCGAATGTACGATGAAGCACAGGTAAAACAATACAATCCAACTGCTTTTTTTCTGTGCTTTCTGCGAACAAAACAAAAACAAAATACGTTAATGAAAGTACGTAGATCTGGCTATATGTAGTCGAACGTGCAATTTATTCAATAGTAAATATAGATCGATAAGAGTATGGTAAGTAATCCAAAAAAAAAAAAAATTCAAAATACAAAACTTAAATCAGTTTTTTATTTTTTTGTCAATTTTGATAGAGTTTGAAATGTTTTATATACGCTGAAAATCAAAAAAAAGATGAGTGCTACTAACAAAAAAAAAAATTTGATTTTGAAGGCCTCAAAGGATATGGGTAAGGAGTTATTTTGGCCACAGCCTCGATTTTCGATCTAATTCCCCCAGATTGTGTACTTCTCCATCCTCTCCTTTCCGGTGGTTATGGTCATTTTATTGTAGGTATTATTTTTAATAATTTTTAATTTCAACGAAAGCGAATGAAATTTTCTGTTCTTTGGCACAAAATTACATCTTATAGAGGTGTATTCAGGATAATTTTTTCATCAATTTTAGTGCACTTCTTCTTGTGGTTTTGGCCATTCAAAATTTCAAACTGTAAACAAAATCCTGACAGCGAAGTTCGACTACTTTTAAATAATATCCCAGTACTTCGATTTGTTTCAAAAAAAATTTTGCGAGTTCCTTTCAATGGTCTAGTGAGAAAATCGTCGTCATATTTTTTGAATTTTTGCTAACTTGAAGTTTAATTCGAAACACGAGGGAATCGGATCAAAAAAGTACGTTGATATTTGGTCTGAGCGGAGTCGAATTAGTACGAATCGATATGCGACAAGTTGTTTCAATCATTTTTCTATTTTCAAGTTGGCTAGAGGGTCAGGGCTGCTAAAGGGACCTATTCAAAAAATGAGTGAATTTTCAAGCTCAGCAAGCTCAAATTAGTAACAATCGATATTACAATTTTTTTGAATTTAGACTATATTGAGGGGGCTGGTGGTGGTGGTGTTGTTGTGAATTAGTACGAATCGATAGGTCACTCCAATTTATTCATTTTTTTGAATTTTAACCATAATTGAGAACACCTGCGCCATCCCCTTAGGGGTGTTGAGATACCATTTTCAAAATTGATTGGTCGAAACAAACATAGAAAGGTCTATCGGTGGTAATTTTATCAGATTTTTAAACAATGAAAAGCTCAACTTTCATTTAAAAAGTTCAATCTTGAGCTTTCGAAATTTTGAACATAAATTTCGAATCTCCTTCTATCTCCTTCTAATTATATATATATAAGCCCGTGCAAACAAATTCATCTTAAGTATAACCAACCTCGAAATATGAACCATCAAAGCTGAGCTGTTTGAAAAAAAATCGTAATTGTTGTGCAGTTGTAAAGGTCACTTCTTCCTCTCCCCTCTCCTTCCGGATTAATACCGAAATGACGGTGATTTTCTTACAAGACCATTTGAGAGGAACTTGCAAAATGGAAACACCCCAGTTTCTTTTTGGATCTCTTTCACATGAAATGAGCTCAACTACGAAGTTCAAATGCCCTACGAAAAAGCGTTTTAGAAACGGCACGAAAATCATTTCAATTTTCGTAGCTATGCACCATTCTGAATAGTTTCTTTGATTCAGGTGTAGGTTTGGGGGGGGGGAGGGAGTGTACATTGAAACATCAATATTTTACAACATACGACCGAGACAAAAATGTTTAGATTCGATATAAAGAACAATTTCTCAACAAGTCCAAACTGTCCATCGTGGGATAGGAGGTAGGTAAGTTGGAGCTGGGTAATGGTAAATGCAATTGAGGAGGAGGGAGGGTTGTGAGGGGATGCAAAGGAGCTGAAAAGCTGAATCTTCCAAACAGCACTTCTATGTCCACTAGGTAAGTCCACATATCAAATTTCAACTTCCTAGCTCAATTTGTAGGGTAAATAGGAGAGTAGAGGCTTGATTACAAGGCCCGAAAAGAGGCAAATCCTTTCATATCTCCCCTTCTAATTGACCTATGAAGCTGAATTTCGGATATATTATATAATTTTTGATTTTACATCGATTGATTTAAAAACGAATAATTTTTTCCATTTTGGCCCCTCAGCACCCCCTCACCCCAAATTTGGGCATGACTGAAATTTCACTCAAGGTTATCCCCGATTAAAAATATCAAATCTGATATCAATCTCAACCTACTGTCAAAATTTTATCGTTTTTGGTTGGTATTAAAATGATTAAATGATTTTTAGTTTCGAAAAAAAAAAAAATAAAAAGGAGTCAATATCTGAAATAACCAAAAAAGATCTGAATCGTCTTCTCGGACCTCAAAACGGATTCTGCTTTCTATTCGATGCAGATCGACAGACCACAGTATCCTGGTTTTCATTGACAATATGATACAGAAAATCAAGCTAAAAATTCACAAAACACCAATAAATGAAAGCACATGATCAAAAATTTCGATGTAGAGGTTTTTTGATAGGCTCTTTTCGTTCTAGAAGGTTTCGTTCAATTTTAGGCTAATTTTGAAATCCTTATTTCTCAAGGTTTTTTTGTAATTTTCGACATAACCCACCACTCGTAATTCAAAAATGGGTATTTTTGGACTACGTACCCACTAAGACATTAGGAAAAAAAATTCTATGTACCCCTTTTAGTCGCGTCGTAATGAAAGTTTACAATTTTCTTCAGTTCATTTTTGCCTCCTCCCCTGTAGGCTAAAACAATTGAAAAAATTCCGATATATAGCCCCCCCCCCCTCCTGCCCTCACATATTATGGCTAGTTTCAATTTTCTGACAAGAACAGTAAATATACTTCTACGATGATTTTTTTTTTCAATAAAAACTATGCGTATTTTCGCTATAACCATGGAGGGGAGGAGTAGTTCTTGCGCTCAAAAATATTTTTATAGACCTCAACAATATTCTTCTATAATTTTAAAAATCTGAAGACGGGGCCGAATAACCTATGCTTGACCAGGAGTACCTTTTACTTGCCTAGCTAATTTTCTAGTATAGAAATACATACATAATTTAGCTGTTGTTAACTCATAATTCTGCTAATTTTACAAGAATCGTCGAAGTAAGTACACTTTTTCAATTTTTCACGACTTTCAAACAATTTTTTAACCAATTTCACTACCTGTACTCCATTAAGCTACCCTTTATCTTCTTCTAAACAATGTACCTCTTGCACAAATAGGAAGATATTTAGAAGAAAAAAAAAAAAAACGAAAGTCAATTTTTAAAACACTATCAAATTGTCAACACTTAGGACATTGCTAACAGGTCACAATTCTCTAAACTAAGTAAAAGCAAATGGTAAAAAGCAGTAAAATTTGATTAAAAATTTACATAATACACGTAGAATATTTTATTGCTACAAAATACCTATCAAAAGTACGATTCGGATTCGAATTTTCTACACATAATTATTCACGTATGTATACAAATTATCAATCAACAACACGAAGAGAGCATGATGTTAATTCGATATAATATTACGTGTACCGGGGCCATTATATTTTAAATAGTATACGATTCGATGCGACATCGACAGACGTACACTTACGTAGAAGTACATACCAACGACCAACAACCAACGTATTCAAATTCATATATGAAAATTACTCAACATAACGTCTCACCTATTACGAGACAGACGTGTTATAGATAAACAAACCATGGCACACACGTTTACGAACGAGAAGACGAAACACGCAGCACACAGAAGAAGAAAAGTACACGGGGTCGTAATTTTCAAAAGATACAAACAAGTGTGTTTCAACTCATTAACTCAACATGAACTCTTACATCTGGTAGCTTTGCATGTCTCATCGTAAATTCATGAATCAGTCCACAATTAAAACGTTTCACGAGTTAATAAAATTTCATCAATTTCCGCGAAAATCGTCCCAGTCATGGTAAAATTACATATTATAATCTCTCTGCGATGTCTTTTACTATAACGCAATGTAATGTAATCGTACTATGAAAAATAAAGGTATTAGAATAAGAATCCGATATTAATAAGTATTAAATGTAATGCATCCGTTTCGGTTGCCCTCTAAAAATAGTACATACTTACAATAAGTACAAACATAACGAGCGACCTTTATATTTAGATATGAATAAATCGTTAATTATCTATAAAAGTGTCTTTTATTGATTAACCATATACGTACATATATATATACATATAGGCCTAAGACCGACTTTCATATACCGCACCGAATGAAGGATACGTATGAATTACATGGGGGAAATTCACGGTTGGTGATTTTTTCTGAATCGAAGCCAATTTCTTTAATACCTTTTTACCCTTCTATAAACATTGCAAAATATAGTAAAAGACTAGGCCTCGTGGCTTTTCCTCCCCTTTTTCCATCCTTCTTTCTTATATTCGCTATTCGATGCTATCATCAACAATTTTTCATACCCATATAAATATCTATAGAGAAGAATCTTTTTAGCCTGATTTTCTATGTCATATCGTCGATGAAAACCAGGCTATTATGGTCTATCAACCTACTGCGCAGGAGGGAGGAGGGAATATCAACAAAATTCCTTTTGGGGTCCTATAGAAGACCATTGAGAACATTTTCTAACTACGTTAGATATTCGTTTTCATTTTTATTTTTTTTAGCCCCCCCCTCCCTCGTAACTAATAATTATTAGCTCGGTTCTATACCGATCAAAATTGATAAAATTTGTAAAATAAGCATAGATTGGTGACAGATTTGATATTCGGGAGTGGGGCTGACCTCGGGTCAAAATCCATTCAAGCCTAAATGGGGGGGGGGGGGGGGTACAGAAGGGCCAAAATAGCAAAAATTATTCCATTTGGAGTCAATCGATAGAGAATAAAAAGTTGTAAAACGAATCCGAAAATCAGTCTCGTAGGTCAATGGGGGGGGGGGGCGGAAGGGCTAAAATTGCAAAAATTATTCCATTTGGAGTCAATCGATAGAGAATCAAAAGTTGTAAAACGAATCCGAAAATCAGTCTCGTAGGTCAGTGGGGAAGGGGAAGAGGAGGAGGGGAGGAGATATGAAGGATTTATCCTTCTTGACCCTGAAAAATGGCTGTACCTCCGCCATCACCCTTCCAATTGAGCTACGAAATGGAAATTTGGTATGTACACTTGGTAGGGAACATGGACCTGCATTTTGGGAAGTTTCTAATTTTCAGCCCCAAAAATGAAGTTTTTTGGTCGTTTTTATTTTTATTTTTCGAGTTTGTTTTTCTTATATTTCCCCTCCAAACTGAGCTAGGAAGTTGAAATTTGGTATGTAAACTTGGCATAGGTTCTAGATGTATCTTTTGGGGGTCTTCGACTTTTCAGACCCATTGCGCCCCATCACAGAGCTGAAAAATTTAAATTTGATATGTTGACTTGATGGGGAGCATGCGTCGGCTATTTAGAGGTTAATAATTTTCAGCCCCATTGCACCTCATCGCAGAGCCAAAAAAGTAGTGTTTTTTGGTCGCATTTTCTTATGTTTTGAGTTCGTTCCTCGCATAGCTCCTTCCTAAGTTAATTAGGAAGAAGCATATGAGGATTTCCCCCCTTTGTGACCTTACAAATAGGTTGTTCTTCCCCCATCCCCCCTCCAAACTATGGAGTAAGAAGTTGAAATTAGGTATGTGGATTTAGGTAGAGGCGATAGATGCGCGTTTTGGGGGTTTCCACTTTTCAGACGTATTGCTCCTCGTTGCAGCTCTAAAATGTGGTTTTTTGGGCGAGTTTTCTTATGTTCTTGATTTGTTCTTCACATAACTTCCCTTCAGATTGACGTTGGAAGTTGAAATTCGTTGTATTGCCTTTTGAGGGGTTCGACTTTGCAGCTTCACTGCATCCCCTCACTGCCCAAAAACGTAGTTTTTTGGTAATTTTTAACCCGATTTTGTATGTCAGTATGTTTTTAGTCCAATTATAGTCCATCAACCTACGCCGAATGAGAGGGTGGGGGATATCAATAAAATCCGTTTTGGGACCCTAGAACACCATTACGACCACTTTTGGCCATGCCAGATATTTATTTCTATTTTTTTGCCAAAAATTAAAAATCATCTGCACAGCTCGATATCGACCAAAACCGATAAAATTTGGGAAATGGGCTTAGATTGGCGGTAGATGTGATATTATGAAGTGGGTACGACCTTGGACCCAAATTCAGTTATGTTCAAATTTAGGGGGAGGGGGTGCTGAGAGGCCAAAAACGAAACTTGTTTTTTTTTTTCAAGCCAATCGGTAGATAATTTAAGGTTGCATAACATATTCAAAAATCAGCCTCCTACATTGATTAGGAGGGGAGATACGAGGGGCTTTCCACTTTTTGGCCTTGAAAAAGAACTGTTCCTTCGCTATCTTTCTTCTAAATTAAGTAAGAAAGTTGAAATCTGGTATGCAGACTTGGTGGAGGCCATAAATGTGCCTTTGGCGGGGGGGGGGTTCTACTATTTAGTCTAATTTCGTTCCATTACCGCTCCGAAATATGTTTTTTGAGTGGGTTTTATCATGTTTTGAGCTTTTTCCTCGCATAACTCCTCTTCAAATTATACTAGGAAATTGAAATTTGGTATGTAGATTTAGCACAGGCCCCAGATGTGTCTTTCGGAGGTTTTGACTTTTTAGCCTCAGTGCAACCCCATACCCCCCCCCCCCCCAGGGCAACCCCACCCCCCCCCCCCCCGGTGGTTAATTTCTTGTATATGAATCTGGCATGGCCTTTAAAATCACCTTCTAACTATACCACTGATTAAGAACCAAAGCACACGATTTCAATATTTCACCAAAAATTAGGCTGAAAAAGCATCGCGTTGCGATGCTTTTTTTATTTTTCGTATAGGCCTCTACACAACATGAAGACGCGACATCGACACGGCCACACAGATAAAACGTTGGCTATATCTGCGTATAGGGCACGCAAACCAACGAGAGATTATTTCGTAAGATGAAAGATTGCGTAAGCTTGTGATTTACGAAGCAAACGTACTACACGAGTATCAGCTTTCAATGTAGCATATAGCACATATACGAATGTATAGCTTAGCTATACTAGATGTCTATCATTCGCGAGCAATTCGCTATAATCAATTTATAAATAGAACTTGTAGCATTGGTTTTTCAAATCATAACTAGCATGACCTAGATCGTCAAAATAAGAGATTTTCCACGAAAAAAAAAATATTAATTAAAGCTGAACGCTCGATAAATTTTCAATTAATTGAAACATATCCTAGGTAGTAGGTACTAGGTAGAGGTACCAACGAATACGTTTAAGATAACATATTAATTTTCTTCAACAATGTATAATTGTATATTCAAGGATACGAATAAATATGTAAAATTGCAACTGGTCCGAATCGTTTGAGATTTTATACGTACGCTTGAAACTCGAGTAAAAAATATTTATCGAAATGGTTAAATAGAAATCAATTAGCTATAAGTTGAATTTACGAATAAACATTCATTTAAGTATAATAAGTTGATACCCTATTACCTCTTCACCTTTCCTACCCTATTGTAAATGCTTACTTTTAACGGTTAACGACGTAAAAATATAACATTTAAAACAAAATCCATTTAGGAAACTATTCGCAATAAAGATAACCACAAGGAAACGATAGTAAAAAAAAAAAAAATTAACTTTATATTTTTCTCAAATATATTAAACCATTTCGAACCAGTTTTTGTACGTTGATTATAGGATATTAATATTAGAATTATAATTTCTATTACACCCTTTTTTTTTTTTTTTTTTTCACTTTACAACCGCCTTAGATCACACGTCGTAGGTATTATCGCGAAAATTATTTTAAGCTCAACGAACCGGTTTCAATTTCATTTTTATGACCGGTTCTGCGTGTCTTTGATATAGATACACCGTGCATATATACGCGTGTAAGTGTATCTATATATATTTTTTTTTCGTAAAGCTCAACTATATAACAATTACTTGTGGTCTATTTATCAAATGACCAACATATAAAAATATAATGCGTTCAAATTTCAAAAAAAAAAAAAAAAAAAAAAAAAAAAAAAAAATGAAAAGAATGAAGAACCTGTTGCCGCTGAGCCGCGAGTTTAACGCAATACTCGCGATTGCCATGTGAATAACCGGTTTATACGGAATAACTTTCAAAAATGTAATTCATTTCGAGTACCTACTATTTTTATTTTTTAATTTTCATTTCAACTTAACTTAATTGTGTTTTTTGTAATAAATATAATAAACTTGACCAAATTGATTCGAAAAGTATAAAAAAATTTATAGGCCAGTGGTTAGATTATAAAAATAAATAAAAATGGAAACCAAAAAAAAAAATAACAAAAAAACACATCGGTAAACTTTGATGAATATTTCTCAATTTGAAAAACTGGTTTAAGCAATGTATAATTTGTAAAAAAAGAAAAAAATTAGTAATAATTAATGAGCATCGGATTACAAAAAAATTAATTGTAAAAAATGAACTAAAATTTAGAAACACAAAAATACCAACAAAACATGGTAGCCAACTTGTTGAAAAAATGTTTAGAAATTTAAAACTTCCTTTATAAATACAAAATGAATCACATTTATCTTTCTTTGCTCCATCGCTCTTTGAATTAAAGCACTTTAGTGATTTATACGTAGGACTTCGTCGTGATAATTTGGTGAGATTGTAATTTAATAAAATATTTTTTCGGTAAAAATTTTGCAAAATTGAGTATAATTCACGTTATTTTTCGATCTGGCTTGGTTTTGTTTTTCCAAAAATAAAATAATAATTCTCATTTTATTTTCTTGGCACAGTTTTCCCTTTCCATTCGTGTTGGGGTTCCAAAAGACCATCGAGACCATTTTCGAGCTAACCAGATACGATTTATTCTTCCCATTTATTTTTCATTTGTCGCCCTCCTTCTCACCGCAGACTATGATTATTTAAATCGCTCAAATTCGATCAGTAGGCTTAGATTGACAACAGATTTAATCTAATATGAGTGGGGATGACTTTGTGTCAAAATTCAGCTACGTCGGAATTTTGAAGGGGTTCGTCGAGCGACTAAAATCGAAAAAATTGTTCGTTTTAAAGAGTATCAGAAACTGTAGAACGTATTCAAAATTCATACGTAAACTAGGAGCGGTGACATTGGGGTAAGCGGCAGAGGAGGAGGGGGGTTCTCATTTCTGATCCTGAAAAAATGTAATTTGTAAACTAGGAGACTGAAATTTGGTATCTAGTTTTAGTAGGAATGCTAGTTCAGCCTTTTGGTGGATTTGACTTTTCAACCCCCTCGGTAGTTTGCATCCTCTCTCGTCCCTCTCATAAGCCGCAAAAAAGTAGTTATTTGGAGAGATGGAGAGGTTTTAGCTATTTTTAGAGTTGCTCACTCGCATTGAATGTTGAATGGGGGAATGCGGTACGGAAAAAAAATTGCTAAATGACGTCAAATGATGATGATAAAAATTTGGATCTCGAACTTGACGCTTCACGCCCTCTACGCGGATTTAAAATTTTTAAATTTACATTAATACGAAAATAATTTTTTTTTTTCGACCGGTTTGGTATTAATAAGGTTTTACAATTTCTTTTTGCTTTTCAGGGGTTTCAAAATCAAGTTTAAAATTGGAAAAAAATCATTTATTTTGAATTTTTTACAGACGAAAAAGTAAAAAAAAAATACTTTCATTTTTTATGTCATCAAAAATTATGAGATTTCGTATTTTTCTCGAAAAAATTCAAAACATATGGTTTTTTACATTTTTAAACATGACTTTTAAACTCAAAAAAACAAAAAAAAAATTGCAAATTTTTTTTTGTCTTATGTGGTTTACTATAACACGAAAATACCACAAAAATCGAAAAAAATTTTAAAAAAAAAAATGATATTCATGTAAATCCGGAAATTTTAAACCAATTGGGAAAGGGGGTTGGGGGGGAGGTTCAAGTTAGAGACCCCCAAATTTTTACCACGTCCATTTGACGTAATTTCGCAACTTTCTCATAATTTCCACCAACTTTCGAAACAAAGAAAAATTGAAACTTTTAAAAAGGTACTTCTTCAATGTGCTTCTTGGAAATGTTGAGTTTTCGGCTCCATCAGATCACCCCCCTCTTTCCTTATCCATATCCTCAAAAAAAAAATTTTTGGGTGATTTTTACCATTTTTTGCGTCTATGCCACACAAATCTCGCCAGCAAATTGAAATGTTGCATGAAGGAATTAGTAAGGGCCCCAGACTAATTTTTAGGCTGTTTTTTGCCATGCCGAAATTGAAGCGTGGCGGTGAAACGCGGTAGGAAAATTTGAAAAATGTTGTAAATGTGCCTTTTCATAGGAGAATTCAACTATTCACTCCAAAATCACCACCTCCCTCTCCCTTTCCCCGCAGTAAAAATAGCGTCGCTATTTCGTTGATTTTTTTAACACTACAAAATGCAAGTATAATTACACTCCCCATAATCTCAATTTTTTCCAATTCTGAAATCTTGCATTCTGTTCGTTAAAAATTTTGAAAAATTCTCTTTTTCAAGTTTAAAAAAGAAAAAACTACGCTTTTGGAGCTGTGAGGGTGTGTGATAGGGGTAAGAAGTCAATACATCCAAAAGGCATATTTGAGATCTATACTCGATCTAAATACCAAATTTCAACTTCTTAGCTCAATTTGTAAAAAATACAAAAATACAAGGGACGCACGACCTTTTTTCGTAGTGAAGAAGGAGAAACCCCCTATTACCCCCCCCCCCCAATTTGACTTGGGAATCCAATTTTTGTATGTATCGTACAACTTTAGATTGCCTATCAATTTACTCGATAAGGAACAATTTGTGCAATTTTCGCCCCTCCGCACCCCCTCTTACAAATTTTTAAATAGTTGAATTTTTACTCGAGTTTACCCCCCCCCACTCCAGAATACCAAATGTCGCCAATTTAAGCCTACTGTCCAAATTTGTCCGATTTGGGTCGTTATCGAGCTGAGCAAATGATTTTTAGTCAAGGGGGAAAAAATAAATAAATAATAAATTAAAAGGAATACGTATCTGCCAGGGCCAAAAATGGTCTCAATTGTCTTCCAGGACCGCAAAACGGATTTCGATGATACTCCCCCTCCCTCCCCCTCATCCAAAAGTCGTCGTTCGGTAACGCCTAAATGGACTGGTATTCACTGGCCAAATGATATATGGGAAAATCAGGCTAAAAATCCATTTTATCATTTGGCCCCTCTCCTTCGTTATTTAGAGAGTTGAGATCAGAGGAAACCAACAATTTTACACTCGACACATTTTACAAACAAAAAAAAATCTATATCTCGTAGCCCACCACTTGAAGATAATTCGAGTCTTTCTGCTTGGCAAATTTATGGTCAAATTAATTTTTTCAAAACGAGTCAGTATGAGTAAAGGTACTTTTTAGCCTGAGAGGGGAAAAAAATGCAACACGGGTGACCTATTAAAATTCAAAAAAATCGGTTCTTTCTACGCTCTGTTAATTTTCAATCAAATCGCGAAGCCTTTAAGATAAACTAAACCTTCTTCTATACCCAGGAAGCGTATAACACGTACCTAGAAAAAAAAAATTACAACTCTCGAAATCAGATCATCTCACATTTACGGAAGCTGTGTGCGGTCACTGGTCACATCATGGCCAAAAAAATAAACGCAGAAAACTTTGACCTGTTTTACGAGCATCTGCGCCAACGATACGGTAAATAAAAATAAAATTACCCAATTTTTTTTTTTTTTTTTTAATTCCTGTCTTGTTAATTGATTGCACGATTAACCGCTGTGACAAGGTATATCCGCAATTATACACGTACTTTTCTAATGATAAAACTAAATCTGCAAACATAGTCCACATGGAGACTCAACACTACATACGTCTACGTGGATCTAATTAACGTAAAAGAAAAAACACACATGGCGCTAATTCCTCAAAAAACACATACACGCCAATAAATGCGTATGACAAAACCTCCACACATCTTACATTTAGTACAATAAACGTACACTACGATGTATGAGTCATAAAAGGATTTAACATAATACACATACTAATGACACGTAAACCTAGATGTAAAAATAACGCCAACAAATTGCAAATTATTCGTCGTCGACGACGTCTCATCGGCACTTCAACAGACCGACCATTACCATTACCATTACCACATTACATACGCGTATATGCGTAAGTTTATAACGTAAACGGAAGTCTGGCCCAAGTATACGTAGATGTATGTGTTTCCTTATCACGTAATTATTTCCACTTTAATATATAAACCGATGTTTCGCACGTTCACGTATTAAGAAGAAGAAAAAAAGCCATCAAATTCTCGCATCATTACTCAACTTCATCTTATATATATGTATTAGTAGTAGCGCACTACCTATACAACATACAAGGTGTCCTAATTTGTATCAATGAGCCAATTAATTATTTTCACACGACTTGACTCGCTGAAAATGACGAAAAAGTTACATAAAAAGGTTAGTTGTTAAATTCGAGATTTCAAATACCTGTAAATAATTATCTGCCCTACGTAGGAGTTCTTTCTTATCAATGTAATTTTTCAAAAATGTTCAAGGTTCGAGTTGGTAAAAAAAAAAAAGGTCATTTTGATCATTTTCGAGCCTGGTTGATGAACTCTACACTTACCTTATTATGATTTTTTTTCAACCTCCCACGATGAAGAATTTTACTCCCTTCCACGTCCGTTGAAATTTTTTACATTCGACCATTAATCATAATAGGGTGATTGAATTTTAGGATGAATTTAGGAACGTTTATCCTTAAAACATAACCACCCCGGTTGTACTTCTATAAAATGAATTCTCATCACATAATTTTCAAATTTTTGCATAAAATTACGATTCTCAATTTTTAGTTTTATTTTGTTGTAAATTTTGATTGATGGTTTTCTCGAGATGAAAAATTTTAAATACAGAAAGTTAATATTATAAGGTGTGTGTGTGTGTGTGTTCCGTGTTTAAAACGACTCAAAATCCTGGCCTTGGATTTTCGATTTTGAATAAAAATATTTTACCTAGTTTTAAATGAAGGGATTATCAAAATTTATGTACTAACTGTTCGCAGTCGTAAGTGGGAATGGTCCTAGTATTTTTCGTACAGCCAATTACGTAGGAGCTATTAACTAAACGACCAAAATGTCAAGGATTATTAAAACTAAATGAAATATGTTCACGTAATTTTGCAGAGAGTTGGAAAGGAAATTTGAAATCGATGGTTAAAATTTTAAAAGATCAAAGTTAAACTTTCGAGGTAAAAGCTCAACATTTTTAATTAAAAAATATGAAAAAAATTATCGCGAAGAAACTTATTTATGTATATTTTAATCCTGCGATTTTCAAAATTTTATTTCAACATTATTGGGAGCAGGGGGAGGGAGGAGGGGGCCCCAAAAGCCATCAATTATGGATAAACTTCAAAAAAATTCAAAAAATGAAATGACATACCGATTTTTACCAATTCGAGAACGCTGAGTTCGAATACTGGCTTGATGATTTTTGAACTAACTCTCCCAAAGCCGCGACCCCCCCCCCCGTTGGTAGACATTCCATTTTTAAATGTTGACCGATAATTTTAAAAATTAAAAAAGTAATGCGATATATCGATTGTTACTGATTCGAGCACGCTGAGTCCGAGTATTGGCTCAATTTTTGATCCGAATCTTCTAAATCAACCCCACACCCCCCTCCCCACCGGTAGACACTCCAATTTTAAATTGACCAAAATTTTTGAAAAATTGAAAAACTGATGAGACATTTTGATTTTTACTAATTCGGGAACGCTGAAGCCGAATATTGGCTTGATTTTTTGATTTCATTGCTCTAATTCGCCCTTCCGCCGGTTCTATTCAATTTTCAATTTTGGCAAAAATATCAAAAGAATTGAAAAAGTGATGTGAGTTTGAATACTGGCTTGATTCTTTGATCTGATCACTGAAACCCTCTCACCCCGGATTCCCCACAGTTTTCAATTTTGGCCAAAATTTAGGGAAGAAATCAAGTGTCATATCCGTTTCTACTAATTCAATGACACCAAGTTTGAATTTTGGTCTAATTTTTCAATTAGATTCTTTTAACAGCCCCCCTCTCCGGCATTCGATACAATTTTCAATTTTGGTTGAAATATTTAAAAAATTGAAAAAATGAAGCCACAGATCAATTTTTACTCATTCGAGAATGCGGATTTCAACAATTGGCTTGATTTTCTCATCTGATCCCTTTTAAACCCCCCCCCTCCTTCGGCATTCCCTAGAATTTTCAATTGGACCAAAATTTGAAAAAAATGAAAAAATGAAATGATGTATTCATTGCTACTAATTCGAGAACATCGAGTTTGAATATTGGCTTAATTTTTTGATTCGATTTTTCTAATTCTCTTCCCCAAAAATTTTCTCCAATTTTAAATTTTAGATAAAATATTGAAAAAATTGAAAAAATGAAGTCACATATTGATTTTTACTAATTCGAGAAAGCTGAGTTCGAATATTGGCTTGACTTTTTGAACGCAAAGTGATGTATCGATTCTTACTAATTTGAGAGAACGCTGAATTCGAATTTTGGTTCAATTTTTTCATCTGACTCTCTAACCATCCCCATCACAGTATCCCTTTTAATTTTTAATTTTTGCCAAAATTTCAAAAAAAAAAAAAAAAAAAAAAAAAAAAAAAAAAATTACAAAATGAAGTGACATGACATATCGATTCTTATTAAATCGAGGTAGCTAAGCTCGAATATTCCGTTATTTTTCGGATACGTCGAGGATGATTTTTAATAGCCTGGCCAAGTAAAACTCCTCCCATGGCCTTTATTTTATGGCCTCGTTGTGATTTTTAATAGCTCATTTCTCATTCGTTGTGAAAAATTTCATCAATTTTTGAAACCTTTTCACTCGACTTTCTACGTCGTTTTGGCTCTAAAACACATTTTTAAATGAATTTTTCAACCTTTTTGTTAAGTTTATCACTCCGAGTATACCTTCTTGGCAATATCAAAGGGGCCCTAGGGGGAATGAGAATTTTTCTTCCACGTTTTCACAGTATGAAATCTCAAGGGAATTTTTTTGATTTAGAGTTTAGAAGAAGTTTTAGACAGGGCAACTAGTATCTTGTACTCATTTGCGTCTCACCCATCAATAAAAAATTTGAAAAAAATTCAACTCCAAGAATTTATTATATTACATTTCAGTTTATCCATTTTGAAAAATTTAACAAATTTTCTCTTTTCCTGACACTAATGTGCATTTCCCTCGATCCAAATAAGACACATTTACGATAGATTTACAAAAAATAAAATATTAATTTTCAATACCCCCTCGAGCATCCTTATCCTCGTCGCAATAATATAAGAAAATCAAATTCAACGACACGAAATCTTACTTTTTCGTACACCCCCCTCCACCCCACCTCACATGCAACACCGAACGAAAAAAAAAATCCCCAGCCTTTTAATTTGTAAAATGTGAAATTACATTTTGACAAATAGCATTTATTATTCTCTCGCATACACTATCACCATTGCCATTCGCGTAAGCTGGTATAAAATTGAGGCAATCTTAAAAGATTACTAAATTTAAACGTCGTACGGCCACCCCCGCTTGCACCATTTACACCAGCGCTCCTCCATCCTACGCGAAAATAATGATATATGTAATATAATCAACCTCCCTCATTCCGTCTATCTTGCACTTCCAATTCATCACACATTATACAAAAGTTATAAAAACAATTCTTCAGCGCGTAACCCTCTGTTTACAACGATACGAGGGGGTTTAAGAGTGAGTACGACCAGGATAGCAGCACTAACGTATTCTGTACAGTTTACTTCACCCGTTTGGCGATGAAATTTTATACGCCTCTTGTGGCGATGTCGACTTGTAGATACACTTAATTCGATTAAAATTTACCAAAATTGTCCGAATGCATTTTAAACGAAATTCGTCATTTCGCCGCGCTCATAAGGATATTTCACTTTAGTATTTATAAATATACATAGTATACTTGTACACGTGATGTATGAGAGCATAGTACATCTCTACGTACATCGTTTTGTTACTGTCATCACCCTCCCTGGCCATTCTTATAGATCGACCGAACACTCCATCGCAGTTATATCGTAACTTGGGCGGGTGAAATTGCGACTTTTGTTGTCGTGCCATTAAAAGCAACCGACAAGCGCGTCGAATATTTCGGAAAAAGCCTATATAAATTTTTATCATGTTTTGCAAAAATATATTATCAACGGAGGGGATTCGAAGTAATTTCCATTTATCTTCTGTATTATTACGCCATATATACATATACAATTCTAATACTCTCGTATAGTTCTTATGCAGCACCGATATACGATGATATTCCGCAAATATATACCGTTTTGCGGAGAGCTATGCAATTCTCATTCTCGTATAATCAAACGAGCTGTACGAGAGTAGTACGTCGTGTATAGGAATTTGCTCGAATGTGAGCAGATAAGGCGAGCGAGGCAATTTTCACAAAAATTTTCACAAATATCTCCATCTCGTTCTGTTTCGATGGTAGACGTTGCGTCGTATCGGACTCGTGTACAAGACTTGAATTGAAAAGATACGACGACGTTTACGTCACGCACGTAACCATATACAGGGTGTCCAGAAAAATTTCTGAACAGCGATAATAGAACTTGATAAAAACGACGAAGTGAAATTTTTCTAACTGATGCCATACTGAATGAATGATTCTACGGTTGAATTATATTCAAATATTCGTAATATTTCAAGGCTTATTGTAGCCATTTTGTTGACATATAAAATAATATCCCGCGTTCTGGGTCCATTGAAGACTGTGAAATTACCAAAAGAGGTCCGAGAACCTGTTATCTGGGAGCTTTGGTTCGAAAAACTAATTTTTTTTTCGCTCAATTTTCAACATCCTTTACACCTAGTCTCATGTACGACTCAATCGGATTGTGAGAATCAGAATTTGAGCAATTTTCGTCATCGCAACAAAGAGAAGTTGAAAAAAATCATCGATTTAAAGGGGAACAAATATCTCATCTAAATCGTTCAGAAGAAATAATTATCACCCCGACTTCGCATAGGACACACCAAACTCACACATAACTACCTTTTCTTAAAAACTCCCAAACCAAATTGTCAGTTCTGCAATAGGAGAAGAAATTACTGTTAAACACCTCCTCTTTCACTGCACAAACCTCGAAACAATACGAT
>FIZR01015856.1:0-11521 GCA_900060175.1 Ferrisia virgata
GGAAATTGAATTCTCTTCAAAAAAGATCTCTTACAATTTTTTGATAAACCTCACCTTTTAAAAGTTATTGAAGGTTGTATCATAATACTTTCATCTTGAGTAGTTATAAAATTCATAAAAAAAAAATTTCCTTAAAATAGTGAAACTTTAACCTTCAATAACTTTTAAACGGTAAGTTTTGAGCACTTTTTGGGTTTTCTAGAATGGTCCAAATCTCAAAAACAAAATGAAAATTTTTAAAAATTATACTCATCCGACGGCATACTTTGACGAGAAAAAATTTTATTTACTCCTCTAGGTCAACGACTGTAGCAATTCAGAGTTTTCTTTTGTTAATCCCCCTCCCGGGGGGGGGGGGTTGAAAAATTTTGAAATTGTGCACTTTTGCCCTTGCCACGCTCGGTATTTCATGTTTAGCCAATCCTTACAGAATTTCTGAATGCTCCTATGTTACGAGTATTATTCTTTTTAATTTGTTTGAAAGTAAATTAGCAATTTTCTTTATAACAATAAAAAAAAATAGAAATCTGAAAGACGGAGGACGTTCCTATTAAAGTTAAGAGCTCATTCGTGGAGAGAATTTTTTTGAGGTGTCTACCAACCAGTTTTTCAGAGTACCAAGTGAAAAAAAATAATCGTTTTTTTTGACCCACCCTACTATTCACGTTTCATATTTCTGATCTAAAAATCACGATGGTTTGAAATTCATCTTTTTAGTCTGATTTTTTTCTATGATATTGCCAAACAAAACCAGATTAGTATCAAACCAGGCTAAAATATTTGTAGCCTCAGCCACTTCGCATCACCGCCATTTATTTTTAAAAATTTTGCAAATATTGAAAAACATGTTTTTTTTCCCCTTCAAAATATAAGTACTAGGGGTGGGCCGAATTTAGCTTTTTTTTTTTTTTTTTGAAAATGTGCAAACGACAGGGTCACAATAGTTGTGAAATTACCTCAAAAGGAATGTGGTAAAAATTTCTGCTCCGTAACTCAATTTTTTTATACTTGCAAAACTCGCTTCAATTTCGAAAACTTTTTAAAAATTTCAAAAAATCGAATTAGAAAATTTTTTTCAATAATAGAATTATTATACATACTTGAACTCGAGCATTTCCTCTTTTTTCGTCACTTTTTAAAAAATGTCACTTTTTGTGTTTTTTTGTGATTTTTTGAAAAACTGCGAACGCCCCCTGAAACGGATTTAAGGCCTCAATTTTAGTACGATTAAGCGCGAAATTTCAATGGTATTCCTTGTAGACGATTTTTCGGCGATGCTTAAAAAGCGGTCTTTTCGTGTTTTTTCAAGAACTTTTTCATATCATTAAAATTATTTATACCCTGAATTTTTCTTTGATAAAAACATTTTCTCAATTTTTAAAGTAATTTTTTTTTTTTTTTTTTTTTTTTTTAAAAAAAACACTAAAAATTTTTAAAAAAATTTTTTCAATTTTTAAAAAAATTTTTTTTTTTTTTTTTTTTTTTTTAAAAAAAACACGTAAAGATCTTGAAAAATTATTTGCGTGAAATAAAATTGAAATATTGCACTTAATCGTCTTGAAAATTGAAGTCTTAAATACATTTTAGGGAAGCGTTTCTCAAAACAAAGTTCCTTCGTGGTTTTTCAGTTGAACGTGAATAAACGCAAAAAGTGACTTTTTTCAGGCGAGGTGGTTACAAAATTTTCTAGCCGAAAGCATGCAGTAGGGAGAAATTCCATTTTTAAATGATGGAAAAATGAAAAAAAAATTCATAAAAAGAAATTCAAAAAAAAATTTAATAATTGCAATTAATTTACCTATATTAGTGAAAAACAGACAACTTAATGTTTTGGTCCAAAAAATGCATAAAAGTCATGAAGAAAAAAAATTTTACGCAAGCATAAATCTTAAAGTAAAATTTCAGAAATGTAAAAAAAAAAATTGTTCTGCATTGTGTCCCATTTACTTAGAAATTACTTGATCCACGAAGTTCACTTTTTATACGATTTTTTTCAGGAATACCCCAATCTTCTTTTGAGGTGAGGTTTTGGGGAAATTCGCACTTTATCCTAAAAATTCCATCAATTCACTCAAAGTTACTGCAGTGTTACATGAATTAGGTCAATGTGAAGCAACAAAAAATTGAAGGTTGCCACAAATCCTTTTGTCAAGTCACAGAGAAAATTCACCTGAACAATATAAAATAAAAAAATAAAAAAGGAAATTTATTGGATAGTTCTAGAAAAAATGGGACTGAAGCACGAGAAAATCGCTTCATCCGTGCATAAATCTTATATATTTTTTTCATCTCCCAAAAACATTTTTTTCCTAATTTCTAAAATTTTAATTTAAGATTTATTCATGGGTAATATTTTTTTTCTTCTCGATCTATATTATGTATTTTTTGGACCAAAATATTAAGTTGCCTGCTTTTCACTAATATAGGGATTCCTCATTTTTTTTCGAACTTCTTTTTATCAACCTTTTTTTTTCATTCTTTTACCATTTAAAAATGGATTTCCCCCAATTGCATGTATTCACCTAGAAAATTTTGTCACCCCTCCCTCCCCCCTCCTCGCCACCCCTTAAAACCCTTTGAAAAAAAAGAAGAAATGGCAATATTTTCCAAAAAAATTATCATTTTGTGTTCAAATATGTATACAATAATTCCATTTTTGGAAAAAATTTTCAAAATAAATTTCATCTTATTTTTTTGAATATTTTTGAAAATTTACGAGTTTTGCAAGTTTAAAAAATTAAGTCAGAGGGATAAAATTTTTACCGTATCTTTTTGAGGTTATTTCGCCATTATTGTGACCCTGTCGTTTGCAGATTTTCAAAAAAAAAAACAATCATTTTGTTCATTTCTTTTTTTTTTTTTTTTCAAATCGATGCTTTTTATCTTTTTGGTTTGGTCTCAAACCAAGACGTGATCTTAAATTTTTCAACGAGGATAAATAACAAATGTTTGCATGCCCGAGGAAAGCATGGGCGAAATCTTGAGAACATTCAATTTTTTTTAGTACTAAAAATGTCCCTTAGTTCGTCGAATCGGATAAAAATGAAATAAATAGTGAATAAAAACACACGTATGTCGAGTCGACTGACGGCGAAATATTGAAAAAAGTGTATTTTTCAGCACTAGAATTGTGTTTTTACGAGTTTCGAATTCATGTTGGTATAGTTTTGTAGTTGGCATAATTTTTCTTTTTTTTTCTTTACCAGTTTTTTTCAACTTTTTACGATTCACAAACTTTTTTTTACCAACTTCCGCATTTGACCATGAAGTGATTGACGCTTTCTTACCTTCAACTTTTCTGAATTTCGGCTCTCAAAATAAAAAAAAAAAATGAAAAAAAAAAACAAGTATTCTCCAGCAAAGCGATCAGTGGTAGGGGTGGGGGAGAGCTGCAATGAGACTCAGAAATCGACACCATCGTATGGTATATGTAGGACCTGTACTAAATCTACGTAATAAATTCCAACTTCTTAGCCGAATATGGGATTGGGGAGGGGGTGGAAGGGAGATATGTGAAGAACAAGCTTAAAAAAGAAGAAAACCCTACCAAAAATTTAGATATTCGGGGTTTTAAGGGGATGAAATGACGCTTTAGAAAAGTCGAGACCCCTAAAGGTATATCTAGGAACCTTACTAAAATGTACTTACCAAATTTAAACTTTCTAGTTCCATTTGGAGGGGAGTTATGCGGAAATAAACTCAAAACATATGAAAAACCGAGCAAAAAACTACTTTTTAAGAGCTACGAGAGGGACCAATGGGTATGAAATGTTGAAAGCCCGAAAAAGCGTATCCACGATCCCTACTATGTCTGCGTATTATATTTCAACTTTCTAGCTCAATTTGGAGGAGAGACGGGGAAAGAACTGGTCTTTTTCAAGGTCAAAAAGGTGAAAAACCCTTCATATGTCCCCATCTAATCGACCTGTTAGATTGCCTATCGATTGCCGCAAAAATTACAAATTTTTACGATTTTTGGCCAGAGGTCATCCCCACTTCAGAACATCAAATCCGCCTCCAATCGAAGTGTATTTCCCAAATTTAATCAATTTTGGTCGGTATTGAGCTGAGCAAATGATTTTTAGTGGAAGGGTCGATGGGGGGAGGGGGATGTAGGATAAGAAAAAATAAATATTCAACATTGCCAAAACTGGTCGTAATGGTCTCCGAAGATTCCAGAATAGATTTTGTTGGTATTCACTCTCCCTCCTTGTCACTCGTCATAGGTCGATAGGCCATAATAGCCTAGTTTTCATTGGTAAAAATGACATAAAATTAGCCTGAAAAGTGTTAAAGAGGCGTTACGATGTTGCAATACTGCCTCGAAAGCTTGGGGTATATTTTTTATCTATGATCTATTTATATGAAGTAAGTCTCATGGTATGACTTATATATTTTTAAAATTAAATTAGATTCTACCATGTGTTTCTTTCGACATACGAAGATGGTGAAAAAAATTTTGGATCAGTCCGGATCTGCCCTATTACAATTTATCTGCATGCGACAGAGAAAGGGAAAGTATCAAAAAAATTTGGTTCGGGGTCGTATGTACTGGCAGGGTATCAGGTATTTCTTTTTTTCCAAAAATTAAATCGTTTACTCGGCTCAATACTTTTTGAAATCGTTCAGTTAGCTCAGGCTTTTACCAAATTTTTTTTTTTTTTTTTTTTTTTTTTTTTTTTTTTCGTTCAAGTTGCCTTTTTTATTTTTTTTTTTTTTTTTTTTTTTTTTTTCAAAAGCACGAGCCCATCTTGAAAGAACCTGTGTAAGTGTAAATTGAAGATCATGAAATCCAGTACTCGATTATACTCATATGAACAAAGTAAGCTTGGAGAATTTTTTATTCACGCGGTTTGTATCGTCGTGAAATGAAATTCGTATCGAGAACTGGTTTTTATTTTTCCCAATACTTCTTTCTCCTTGTTTGTAAAGTTCATGATCCTCCTGTAATGAGCAGTTCGGATTGATGAATTATGCGTGTATATTATTTTCAAATTTCTATGTCAAGAGTTCCGGTCGTTGCTTCAAAATGAAATTTTTCTATCATTAATAAGAAAAAAAGCAGAATAATGCTTGAGTAATATGTGAATTTTACAATGTGCTAACATATCGTAAGACGTACATATACACTCACTAATACAATATATGAAAGGAAAAGGTGGCATGGCGTGTGTTTCATTTTTTATCGTGTACTAGGTTAGTATGTTGGCGTGGTAGGGGAAGCCAAGTGGTCGTAATACGTATCACTATGTGACATTAAATTATGACCAAGGTCGTGCAAAAAAATTTGCTTTTTTTTCAAACGTATTTGTAAGTTTTTTTTTCTCTACTCATTGAAATTTCAATTAATTTTTTTTTCAACGGAATTTTTTTTATATAAATTTTATCGCTAGAAGATTTTTTTTTCAACAATAAATTATTTGACGTATCTCTTCATATGCATTTGAAATTGCATAATATATTTAATTGGTAAGAAAGGCTTACTTATGAAATTTTTTGGTCGGTAGGTAGTTTGTAAAGTTGATGTGAATCTCATTTTGGATGCGTTTCAGTCTAGACAATTTTTTTTTGCGTAGTTGGTCATTAGGTAGCTTGTTATTTTTTTTTCACTCTTTTCAAAATTTGGCTTTTTCGTAAAATTATTTTATTACGTTGTTGGAAAACAACGAAGAGCTTTTTTTAGTTCGTAGAATATTTATGAAATGAAAATTAGTCCATTTGTTGATTTCGAAAAGTGCCTACGAAATTTAATGAGGAAATGTGGTTATAATTGCCCTCCACTTTATCAAAATTCGAAGAATACTTATACTTGTCTTTTACAAAAATAGCTTATTTAAATAGCTCGTATTGAAATATTATAGATATAAAATATAATTTATTTAATCTGGCGTCGTGTAATACCGTGTGCACTTAATTAACAGTTATTGGAATTTCTATCAAGATGCGTTGATAATTTTTATGCAAAATTTGAATATTTTTTTTAGCTACTTTATTTATGTATTCGAGCCATCTTCGAATACTAGTTAACTCTATCGCGAAACTTTTTTACGCTATTGTCGCCCGAGACGAGTAAATTTTCACGCCGATCTTATTTTTTATTCGATGCGATCGCGGTTTTCGCTTGGTAGGATTATAACTTTCAGCTTGTGCTTTTTGAGTTGGATTTTTCGAAGCGAGAAAATTATCGTTATTCGTTATAATACACGATTATGTACAGCCAACGATAACGGGGCTGCGTAGATTTGACGTTGCCATGCGATGCCGAAGATTGGATATTTAAATAATGCTAGGATTTTCGTATCATCCGAGTTATTTGTGCTCGTAAAACAAAAGCTTTATGTTAATATGACGGAATGATGAATTTTTTTTTCACGATGAAACTCGAATCATCCATTTTTAGTTTGCTTTTTCGAAGGAAAATTTAACTGTTACTCGTTCTACGTCGACGAAGATTTTTACAAGAGAGTGCTCTGTACCAACTGAAATTGTTTAAATTTGGGCACTCAACCAGATTGTGCGGCGGATTTTACTTTCAAAACTCAATGAACTGGAGTTTTTATTGTTTTTTACTTGAAATAAATCGATTGGCCACCACATTACCTTCTTCTAATTAACCTTCAGAAAGCTGAAATTTCTTACTTATTTCATCTCCAAACCACTTTCGTTTATCCCCAAAAAATGTTACGAAATTACATCAAATTAAAGTGGTAAAAATTTATGGTGGGCTCTAGCTTGACCCTTGATTCCTTCAATTTTTGAAAGTTTTGGTTATGTGTAAGTAGTAAACCACGTAATATCAAAAATGTTCGCATTTATTTTAGATTTTTATTCAAGGAGGGGGGGGGGAGAGAAATTGATGTACAATATGGTATATAGAAACAAAAAAAAAAATCAATTTTTATACAATCAGAAATGATAAAATTTTGTATGTTCGTTTTATCATTAAAAAAAATTTTTAAAAGACTATTTTTTTAATTTTTAATCATGATTTTGTGCTCTTTGAAAAGTAAGCAAAAATGCAACGAATTCTTTTGAGCCTAACGTGGCCTAATATTAGAAAATCCTAAATGGGTGGTGTGGGGTCAAGAGTCAAGTCAAAGAAACTTAAATTTTATCGTATCAATTTGACGTCATTTTGAACTTTTTCTCCACCCAGCGTACTTTACTTCAACTTTTGAATAAAAAAATGAAATTTAAATGCCCTAATTAGGGTGTCTGTGTCTAAAGGTAGTGAAAGTAATAACACCGCAGTTGGTGAAAAATTGAACAAAAGACTTTTCGCTCACTCATCTCGAACCATTTTCACTTTCCTTATTTCTTAAATATACGCAAAATTATGCAGTTTTGTACTCCTTTCCTCTCTTTTTTGATATTTTACAAATTTTCATACTCGTTTCGTTCGGGCCCGATTTCAAACTTCCCCTGCCACTGGCAGTAGCGCAGTCGAAGGTGGATGGAACGATCCATTGAAGTTGAAAAAATAAAAAATTTTTAGATGCAGCGTCAAACTCTGGAAAAAAAGAAAAACATTGAAAAAAAAATTTCAAACCGCGGAAGGTTTTGGGGGAAGGTGTGTAAGTCTGTGGGCAGATTTGCAGAAGAAGTTTGTGAAATAGTTTCAAAAAAATGTAGTAAAAATTTCAATTCAACAACTCAATTTTTGGAAATTTTTTTTCAATAATTGAATTATTATACATATTTGAAACTAAAATAATCATTTATGTCAAGTTTTCATCATTATCCCTCATTTCTAATTGTTTTTGAAAAATGTTACTTTTTGTGTTTTTTCACGAGTTTTTGGTAAAACAGGAAGGAAATTTTTTGTGAAACGCTCCCCTGAAATGAATCTTATACATCAATTTCAGATGATTAAACGCAATATCTCAATTTTATCCCCTACAGATTATTTTTCAAGGGCACTCAAAAATTATCATTTTTCACATCTTACATAAATTCGTTTAAAATTGAAGAAATTGATTTCGAGTAATTTTTCATCAAAAGAAACACATTTTATCTATTTTACACTCTCAAAGGCAATTTTTCACGTTTTTCTCTTTTTTTGAGCCATTTATATTATATTTTTGTATCCTGTGGAATACCAATTGAGAACCCCTAAGAAGGCAAAATTGGGAAAAACAGAGCGTAAATTGACGTAGATAAATGTACTCAGTCTATTTTATCAAGGATTTATTGAAAAAAATTTCTGCTGGTGTGAAGAAGTTCTTGACAAAATCCACTCTTTAAGCACTCCTGAAACAACGTCTATGGTGAATAAAATTGAAATATTGCGCGGAATCGTCTAAAATTGATGTCCTACGTCCAGTTCGGTAGTGTTTTTCGAAACAAATTTACTTCATAATTTTTTAGAAAATCGTGAAAAAACATAAGTAATATTTTTTTAAAACCGTTTGGAATGAAGGATGATGACGATAAAAACTTATCTCCAATAATCATTTTTAGTTCAAATATATATATAATAATTCCGTTTTTAGAAAAAATTTTCAAAAAAACTTTATTCGATTTTTTGAAAATTTTTAAACTGTAAGTAAGTTTTGCAAGTTTAAAAAAATGAATTGAAGGGCTGAAATTTTTACCGCGTCTTTTTCAGGTCATTTCGCAACTATTGTGATCCCACCGTTTGCAGATTTCCAAAAAAAAGCAAAATTCAACCCACCTCCGTATCCACTAGGGTGGATCGATTTTGGTAAATTTTAGAAAATTCAAATTTACCGTTCCTAGCCAAAGCTCAAACTTGAAAAAAAATACCAACAATTTTTAAAAATTGTAAAAAAAAATCTTTGAAAAATTTTACTAAAAATTGGTTTGATATTGTTAGTTTACCCAAAATAACGAAGAAAGTTAATTGTTCACCTCTACCTTCTTTTTGAGAGAGACCAGAAGAACGTTATTTTTCACACTATTTAAAGTATTTTGTTACAATTCGAAAGAAATTCAATTTTGAAAAAATTACAATCGATGTGGATGCGATATAGCTCGTTTAATGCATTGAATTGATCGCAGACCTTGATTTTCACTTCTACTGATTTTTTTTTCAAAGACCAAGAAATCAAGGGTAATGACGTAATTGTCGTAAAATGAAGATATTCAAGGACCATCTGGGAAAAATTAAAAGAAGAGAAAAATCACTGAAAATGGTTTAGATGAGTTAAAACGACTGTATTAAAAACTCATTTCAGTTGTAATAGTTTTTCTCGAAATATTTTAAAATATTTCAAAAAATGTGAAAAATAACCCTTTTTTTCTGTGGTCTCTTTCAAAAAGAGGGTCGAGATGAAAAATCATCTTCGTTGATTATTTTGGATATAACGAACAGTATTAAGCCCATTTTTGTTGCAATTTTTCAAAAATTTTCTTTTCACAATTTTTGAAAATTTTTTGTATTTTTTTTAGCTTTGAACTTTCGCTGAGGAGGGTAAATTGAACTACCGGTTGTTAATTTTTCAAAAATTTGCAAAAATCGATTCATCCTAGTACCACTGCACCTACTCGGATATTCTTTTTCGACATTGGTAATAATTCGCCTCGAAATCACCCTCCTTCCCCCCTCCGACCTCGTCAACTTCAAAAAAATAGAATTCCTTATTCGTGAAAGAAAAACGCGTGTACCAAAAATTTCAACGTTCGCGTTTCAAAGCCGATGAATTATTGTTGTTGGGGTTCGAAAATGCGAAGTAAATTTCGTAAATGAATATCCAGTGACAAATGCATGATGAGTTTTTTGCGATTTAACGTATGCATATTTTAAGGCTAAAATTTCGATCCGAGCCTATCTCAGCAGTAACGAGTACTACGACAATACTTTATTATTATTTATTTTTTTTTTTTTTTTACTACCATAAGACAATAAAGAAATACTTAAGTGTGAAATGGTTTCGTCGTCGCAACGTATAACGTACGCTAAAATTGTACGAAACAAAGTCAAGGTCTCTTGCGATCTTCGTACGGAGGAGTAGGAGCGAGAAGCTGTGAAAATTTTTAGCAGGATACGAAAAATTGCCAAATTTTTTTTTGATTAATGCTAACGGCCGCGCGTCTTGTTAAACGTCTCATATGCGATTAACGTTATAATACTTTTTTTTTTAACGCCATTCTAATTACGACTCGGTATTTCGCGTTTCTATTTTTTTTTTTCGCTTTAGTTTCGTCTTTGGCCGTTAACGTATTATACGGTGGCGATTATTTATTGCAACTTTTTACATAGTTAATAGGGTTGTACTTGCGTCGAGAGAGAAAGAGAAAGAATCTAATACTCGCGCGTAGTAGTGCCTATTTTTTGCAAGTTCATTTTCACGGTCACCCGTGGTTAAACTTGTCGCCTATACCACCACGTGACCTAAATTGGCCTAGTTGTAAAAAGAAAGATAGCCGGGGAGAGGCAGACGAAGAAAGAGAGAGAGAGAGAGAGAGAGAACTCTTGATGGAATTATTAATGTTTCTTTGTAATGTGTATAGTACGTAATACATTTATATGCGAGTGAGAGAGATCAGCGTACTCTTGTCTTCGTCCCGTGTACGTTTCTTTTTCATGTTAATATTACAATATTGTGTATGCTTACTTACTTACTTACTTACTTACCAACTGTTACATATATTTTAGCAAGGCGTATGAGACGATTCCGCGAAAACGTGCCAAATGGGTTATATTTTTAATTACCTCCCGAGAGTCGATTGTACGTACGTACGTACGTAAGTAAATATAAAAATACGCTCGAAATTGGAAATTTTCGTCGCGTCGTGTCCGTCGCTGGTGTGGCGCGAATCGTGCGGTAGCTCATTTTAGGGGCAAGGCAAAATAGCCGCGTAATGGGTGAGGAATTAATGAAGTCGGATGAGGAGGAAGCGCCGCCGCTCCGATTATGATTAATGCTAATGGAGTTGTAAATTATAATACGTTATATACCTTTCTTTTCTTTGTACGACGACGACGACGACGACGACGACGACGACGATGACAAAATTCAAATGTAAAATTGAAATTTTAATTACATAATGGTGAATGCAAATCGAACTGTGTGTTGTTACGTCAACGAGATTTTTTAGAGACCCTCGATTATCTGCTGTTTTAATGGCGCGATGATTCTTGACGCGGCGGCTTGCCACCGTAACTCGCCGCCACCGCAGCTCATATCCGCTACGAGGTTATTAAGGTTATGTATTAAATTACGTACAAAGTTTGACTTACTATTCTCGGTACAAATATTTGGTGGACTTTTATTTATTGCTGCATATGTGTAGCTGTAGGTATAGGTGTAGGTATAGAGGTACTGCATGTGCAGTACATATAAATGTGTATCGGATCGAATAATATGGTTACGGAGGAGAAAAAAACTCGCTGATAATCGAGCGTATACCGTAGACTTACTTTACTTAATTGCGTGTGTAGTATTTGTATATATTAGGGTGGGTCAAAAAAAACCATTATTTTTTTTTCACTTGGTACCCTGAAAAACTGGTTGGTAGACACCTCAAAAAAATTCTCTCCACGTATGAGCTCTTAATT
>FIZR01015864.1:0-15510 GCA_900060175.1 Ferrisia virgata
GACTAAAAAGTCATGTTGTTAGTAGTGAATTGAAAAAGTAAAAGTGAAGATGATCATGGATTAACAGGGTGTGTCTACCAGGTTATGAAAATCATGAAAGTTGTGAAAAAGTCATGAATTTTGTCCAAAATTTTCAGTTCAAATTAAAAGTAATTCTTTATCTTTGTTATTAGCATTATTAATATTTGTATTTCCTATCTGTACATTTTTTCTTGACACTATTTACTTGAGGGTTTGAATCTCTCTATGTGTGTCAATATCAAGGCTTACATTGGCTACTTAATTTTCTGCAAACAAATTCGTATTAAATTGTTACGTTTTTTTCTTTAATTTTATTTTTGTTCGTTGGGTAGATTCAAACTTCCTCGGTCACCTATTCAAATACTATCGATGGAATCTATGGCGCACCAGAAATTTTTTACAGAATGGGCTAAACTTGAAGTCATGAAAACAGCTTGAGCGGAATTTTGAAAAGAAATGCTATTTTCAATCCATAAAGCGTATTTTTTGGGACTTGGGTTTCAAATTTTTGTTGTTATTAAGAAAGTGGTAGGGTTTTAACAATTCGGTCTGTAAATTCATCGTGAATGTAAAAAAAATTCAATTTTTACAGCCAAGGTAGGCTATAGTCCCAGTAGCCATCATTTTGCTTGCGCCATTGGACGTGACTGAATTTGAACTCGAGGTAATTTCCATTCGTGTGCAATTATTTTGCGCTCAATATAGATGTACCGCCGAAATTTTAGTCATTTTGGACTGATCGGATTCATTTCGTTAATTGAAAGTTTTTCTAAAAGTCACAAGAGAGGAAAATTTGCGAATTATGGTCGTTGTGTTCGAATTACGATGGAGTGAAAAACCAACATGTCTCGAATTTTGACCAAATTCGCGGAGGTGGTTTACCTTTAGCTCAAAACCCACCGTACAAACTTTTATGCCCCTACCTCAAAGTGGGATGGAATTATGGGTCCTCAAGGTAAGGTCATTTTCAAAAAAAATAGTTTTTCGTCATTCATACCTCCCCCCCCCCGTGGTGTACGACCTCTGCAATTTGAAATTCTACGTCTGTCTAGCGCATTTTCGGTTAGATGTAAAACCGCTTAATCTTGGCCCCTTATCAGAAGGTTAAAAAGTTACAGTTTGCAAAAATCGAGATTTTTAATCTCTATATAGCAAAAATCAAAATCCATCCTACCACTTTTTCGCATCTCGCGTTTTCAAAGCTAAGGAAATGTTAGTGTTGTATTTACACAAATTTTGTCTTTGTGTTAGTGATTCTACCCACCTTCCTATACATTTAAGGCATTCCCAACATTTTGGACAAACAAAACTATGCTTGGAAGTCGGCCAAGTGGTAGTACCATGTTACACAAATTTATACCATGGTGTTGTATTTGTGGTGGTGAAACACTAGGGGATGATTCAACGAGGACAATGCTCTGCTCGTGTAAGTCTTCCTTGTGTTAGGAACGTATTTACAGGCCATTTACATGTTTGCAATATTGTAGTTGTAATTTTTATACTTCTGCGCAAACATGTGAGTGAAACAGGTTGATGGAAGGGAAGGGAATAGGTTGAAGAACAAGTCAAATCCAACAGAGTTGATACATTAATACAATATCACCGCGCAAGTGAACCAGTTACCTTAAATGACGTAGTGATAATGAAACTAGAAACTTAGTAGTTACAAGAGAATCAACAACGATCAAAAAAGAGTTATGCAGTAATTTGAGAGAATGAGCAATCAGAAATCATCATCCGTTCCTTCCTTCCTTCATGCAAATTTTGGGTGACTGCTAAGCAGAAATTCCCTAATGAATTTATGCAAAAAATTTAAAGTACTGTTCGAACCTTTATCATAGACAAAATTAGCAGCGCTTGTAGAATTTTTAATAACGAAATGACAGACGGTAGAGAAATACGCTATACCCTTGAAAAAACGCGAACAAACCACGTGTGAAAATGCATTTCGAAATATAGTAAAGAGAATGGATGCGTTTCTTATGGTAGGAAAGGGTTAGTTCCAGCTTCTAACACTACCTGTGGTTGGAAAATTTTTTGTATTGTTTGTATTTTTTAAATGAATTTTTGAAATTTTCACGGCAGCTACTTTTCAGCTATCTGATATATAAAATTTAATCTGACAAGACATTATTTCTTTCAAGTCTTCTGAGCGTCACTAAATTAAGCGTTTGTTCATCAAAAGAATTTTAAAAATGGTAGATTTCGAACAAACACGGGACTTATAACAAAAGTAACTTTTGAATTCAGGAAAATATAAGTAGATATTTGATGCAAAAAGTTACTGATCGACATACCTAAAAGGAAATTACCAAGCCTGACTTTTATGAAGAAAAGGAGATTTGAGAATTGTTTATTCATGAAATTAAAAAAAAAGGAACGCTCTGCAATGTTTTTTTTCCCTTAAGTGGGTGGAGATACAGTATGATATTGGGGTGAACAGTTAAAACCCTCCTCCCTCCAAAGTGCAGTGCGTGTACACCAAATTCCAATCTCGAGGTTAATTGAGGCCACCAAAAAGGCCTCGGCTAAATATTTTTTTTTAACTGACTCCAAATCTAAGCTCTTGTGGTGAGTGGAGTCGGTTTATCAGTAATATCAAGACAATCTTAATCTAAGATTGTACAACTTACCCCCTCGCACCACAACAGCTAACACCTATTGCTTCGTTCAAAGCTAGTAGGTGTATAATCATCATTGAAATCATAAGTGCATCTAGAAATGGGGGGAAGGGCGACTAAACTCAATTTCTCGACGCAGCAAGGGTGAAATTTTGAAAAAATGGTATTTTTAAGTCATAAAAAGTACTTTTCTCGGAGTTTGGGTTTCGAATTTTGGAGCCTCATTTCAAAGGTAATGGGTTTTTAATGATTTGGGTATTAAATTCAGTTATGAAATTTTGCCATGAAAAAAGGCAATATTTTCAACGTTTATTAAATAATGAGATTGGTAAACTAACCTTGCCCGCAGATTTTGAAAATTATCATGGAATGTTGTTGGGGATTCGTGAAAAAAAATTGTGGAAAACTGAAATAACAGAGACAAGGAAAGTGCTTTTTGTTACCCAACAGATTACTCGGATAGAAAAAGTAACTTGAAATTCGTGTTCGTGCTGTCAATGTCATTATTTAATAAATGTTTCTTTGAACTAAAAAAAATTAGGTCCTTATTTGAGGTAATAAGTCCCTTAAGTGTCCTGCATTTTTTTGAAAAATGAAGAAAAACTCGATTTTTGCAACCTGTAACTTTTCAAACATCTAGTAGAAGATCAAAAGTGGTCTAGCATCGATCTGAAAGTACGCAGTGTAGAAGCAAAGCTCTGTGAATGGAATTCCACACCATTTTTAGGGGGTGCGACTGACGAAAAACTACATTTTTTTTCGGAAATTAATCTTTTTTTGGGACCTATGACTAAATACAGGTAAATAATTAATTTTTCAAGGTGATACCTAATTACAATGATGATGATAATGATGATGATGATGATGAAGAAGAAGATAATGACAGACTGTTTCATCAAAATTCGTCAAGTTCTTTAAATTGAAAGTTGTCTGTGATGGTTTTGAAGAATATGTTTTCAATAATTTACCAATCAAATATTTTTATTAAATTTGGAAAAAGTTATTGCTGTTGAAATTTAAACTGAATTCATATCAGTCGTATTTGGTGTTTTTTTTCGCGTTGTTATGGTAGAAGAAATCGTTTAAAAAAGGCAAAAATATCAGCAAGCTTTTATATTTTCAAGCAATAATGATTGATCGTTATTTTTCAAATTGTTTTTTTATGTTATGCCAAAACTCCATTCTTTTGCCATTTAACTGTTCATCTTTTACTTCTAACGTTTCGTTTATATTCAAGTAATATGGGTGATCTCGGGTCGAAGGTTTCCAATTTACCGTTAAACCGTTATAATTTGGATTGCTAAAGAACGCAGAAAAAATGTATCCTACATAGTAATTATGGTATTATAATGTTTTTTCATCTCACCTAACCTAACGAGGGAACCTTTTCAACTATTCGGCTCCGATTTAAACGAAACTAAGCTAAATGCAGAGAGCATTTTTAAAAACCCTCGGAATCAAATTTTCGGCTTTCAAATTTTATTTTCAAAAATTCGTCATAAATTCCAAAATAAACTTTAGCTCTAAACATTTCATCCTCGCCTATTGGGACCCTCTCCAAAAGGTCAAGCTCGTTTTTGCGGAATTTCCAACCACACAGTTGAAAAATGTATATGATTAAAATGGACATAAAGATAAATTTTTTAACCGTCGGACTTAAAATTTCAAGAAAATCATCTTAGTTTGAATTAAAATTTACTGGAGGCTCCAAAATGTCTGAAAAATGCAACAGATTGATTCGGGGTATACTAATTTTTGTAGGAAAACTTCTAGTTTAAAAGCAACACACACACACACACACACAAAAAAAACCTTTTTCAACCGTTCAGTTGAAAATTTCGGGAAAGCTGCCTTAATCCGTTAATTCAGACACCAATAGGCGAAGATAAAATTTTCAGCTACTCAAGTTCACATGAAACTGTACAGAAGCATTTCAAAAATCCTGGATAAATGAATTTTTTGCTAGACGTTCCAGAACGTCTGAAAATTTTTGATATATCGAACAGTGAGATTTAGGTTGTGTAGCCAACAAACTTTTGTTGAATATATAAATTATTCACAGTACCTAATTTTCATTTTTTTAATTGTTACAGAAAAAAATTATCTGGAGCCTGCAGAACGCCTGGAAAATAGGATAGATCGATTCGCTTGGCCAGCATTAGGTAAGGCTCTGATTTCTTCCGCTATAACTTCGTTTGGTCATATTTTTAGAAATATCTTAATTTTGCCGTATTTATCAGCTACTTAGTTGATGAAACTTTTCAAAAATTTGGTCAAAATACGAAAACTAACTTTTTTAGCTGAAAATTCGATTGCGGAGGTTTTTGAATTTGTTTTTTCCGCATCTTGAGTTTCGTTCAAATCGGAACCAGACAGTTAAGAAGGTTCCCTCGTAAGGTTTTTTTCTGTAAAAACCTACCCCGTTTTAGCGAAATTACTGATGAGATTTGTCACTATTTCGACCGTTTCTCGAGTTTTTGGTGTCAGAAGATTTTGTTTACCTTCCCAACTATCTGTCATGTGGTTCCAGTAGCTGAAATCAGATGCGTGGTATGCTCCTATTTGCATTCAAAGGATGTAAATTATTTATCGACGTAAAAATTGGAAATCTAATTATTGTTACCTACCCGTTAATGGTTCATCCATCATTTGAACAATTCGATCTTTTAATGTACCCGCGTTGCCGTCGAACTGAAATTTATAAACGTAAACCGATTCGGGTAGATGAGCGGAGATGACATTAATTATACTATCGTAAACATCTGATAAAGCCATATCTGTTAAAATCTGCGCCAAAGAATTGGTATTAATAATTAAAGAAGCTGTAAGGGGGACAAGCATAAGGAAATTGACACTGATGGAATTTTGATACGATAGTTTGGTGGCAGGTGCATTGTATCGAGATATATATCTGACCAAAGTTTTGGAACCCCAACTTCACTGCTTTTCGAGGGGGCCTTTTTTTGAGAAAAATTCGTGATCTTTTTTGAAAAGGCTAGTTGATTAATTCGCGCAATTTTTTATTATGTTGCAGAGCTATATGAGAGGCTACTCTGAAAAAAACACCACCCCCTCCCATAATTTACCGTCGAAATGGCTTTTTGAAATTTAATTAATTTTTTTTGTAATAAAGATACTGATTAGGTATAATTTTGAAACTGTGTTTTTCGGATGTATTCTTGACCCCTCTATCACATGTATTTTTTCAAAATTTTAGTTCATGAACTCCTTGATCAAAATATGAAAAAACTTAAAACATGGGGTAAACAGTACTGAGCAGCAAAAATCTGTAATGTTGAAATTTTTTTCGTATTCAGTATAATTGCAGCTTGTCGAAATAGAAAATCATAAACGAGAAGCAAAACTCGTGGGAGTCCCTGCTGGACCATATGGCAGCACCATCTCACCCCATTTTTGAAAGACGAATACGTTCGTGATATTGATGTCGTTTTCGCGTAAATCGAACTCGCTCAATACGAATTTGAAATCAAATTTTCAGTTGGACCTCTATAAATGTCTCATTATGAGGGTGAGGCGGATTTCTTTTTTAGAATGAGGTACTTATTGGGGTCGCATTGAAAATCTGAAATCTTATTCGTCTTCAGGGGATGCGAAAACGACACTAATTTCATAAACTTTCGTATGAACCCTAACTGAAGGGGAGCGGGTGATACTATGATCCGACATTGACCCCGTAAGGAGTTCTGGTTTTCGACTACGGTTTTATATTTCTTTGATCTGCAAATATGTTAAATATGTAAACCATTCCAGCTTTTCCTGTTTTCAGCCTGATTTTCTTTGTTGTAATGAAAACCAGACTATTACAGTCTATCAACCTACGCCGAATGGGCAGGGAATATCAATAAAATTCGCTTTGGGGCCCTACAAGACCATTAACACCATTTTTGACTATATCAGATATTTATTTAGTTTTTATTTTTCTCTCCCGAACACTGAAATTATTCACTTTGTTCGATACTGACCAAAATCGCTCCAATTCAGTCAATCGACTCAGTTTGGCGGCGGATCCAAACTTAAATGGGCCCAAATTTGAGAGATAGGGCGCTGAAGGGCCAAAATTCCTAAAATTGTTCCTTTTTGAGACAATCGATAGAGAATTTGAAGTTGTACGTAATATCCAAAAATCAGCCTACTATGTCAATTAAGAGGTGAGTTATGAGGGGTTTTCCCATTTTTGACCTTGAAGAAGGGCTGTTCGTCCCTTATCACCCCACCAAATTGAGCTAGAAAGTTTAAATATGATATGTATATTTAATAAAAGCTCTAGATGTGCCCTTTGAGGGTTTCGACCTTTCAGCCTCATTGCACCCCCTCACAGCCAAGCGATGGCATAAACATGAATTTTGGGCATAACGTCTCCTTCAGAATAAGGTACTTATAGGGGTCCAACTGAAAATCTGATTTTATGCGAAAACGACTCCAATATCCTCACGTATCCGAATTTGTTGTCCAAAAACGGGGTGAAGTGGTGCTGCTAGGGTCCAGCAGAGACTCCCATGAGAGCTTTCCTTATCTTCTATGATTTTCTATCCGTAAAAGTTGCAATTATACGGAATACGAAAAAATAATTCGACATTTTCAGATTTTTTCCTGTATAGCTCTGTTTTAGGCTCCTATTTTACGTTTTTTCAAATTTTGACCGTAACGCCTATGAAATACAATTTTGAGAAAAAATATGTGTATCAAGGATCCTTATTAAAAAAATAAATAAATAAAATTTCAAAAAAATATTTGGGGGTAAATTATGGAGGGGAGGATGCTAATTTTTTCAGAGACGCTTCTCATATAGATCTACAACATAAAAAGAAATTGTGCAAATCGATGGGTTATCGCTTTCAACAAAAAATAACGATTTTTTTTTTTAAAGAAAAGGAACCTAAACCCCCCCCCCTCCTCTTTGGTCAGGTATGTATCTCGATAATATTCATGTACCACCAAAGTATTGTATCAAAATTGCACCGGGGCCTATTTACCAATGCTTATCCTCCGACAGCTTTTTTTATAATTAATGTCTATATTATGTGGAAAATGTCTTACATCGCATTTAATCGACGGTGATGCAGTTTTTATGGGTTCCTTATTCAAATAGAAAGATTCCACTTGGTTGTTGATGTGTTTTAATTCGTCGTCGTTCAGATGGTTTCCCCATCCCCAAACATTTTGACGAATTGCTTTGTGGATATTTTCGGACAAGGATTTTTTCAATGGGCCTGCGTTGTAACGAATTTTACTTGTGTAATTATCGATTAAAGTTTTTCATTTTAATTCTGTAGCGTATTACGAGTGAGCGCCATGGCTGCTTCTCTTTCACAAAATCCAATCATAATTGGTACTCGATTAGTGGAAGGGATTAACTTTTCAGGTGATAATGGTGTGACGGAATTTTCTCCACTGTCACTCATGGGTACGAAAGGAGATGTTGGAAATACTGGTAGAGTTTCCTGTAAATAATTGATCGAAGTAAAGATGAAATTCAGCTTCAATTAAATGGTAACCGCGTAGAAATCTTTATACGTATTGTTTCTTACCCTGTCGAATAGTTTTTCAGGTTTTGTTGCCAGGAGTTTTTTTAAATTTAATTTTTTATAATAGGATAGTAATCTTTTCGTATCGTCTGCAGTTCCTTCGTAACCTGATTTTTTGGCCATTTCAAAAGCCAACGAAATATGATCATCGGTTGTAACCAATAAAGGATTGAAAGCGTACATACCCATGAGAATGGCTTTGTGATATAAACCTGATGAGATTTGAATTTTTGAGATTATTACAAATTATTAGTTCATAGGGAAAACTTTCATCGTTTATATTATTTCGCTTACCTTTTGATACCGGTGATAGTAATAAACTGTGCACAAGTGCTGAACCACTGCTGCTTCCCATTATGGTAATATTATTGGGATCGCCTCCGAAATTACTGATATTATCCTTTACCCATTTGAGGCTCAGCATAATATCCTTCAAAGATTGATTTCCCGAACATTCCTTCAGTCGTAAATTTAAATGTCCTGGAAATTGTGAAGTTTTGCAGCATATGTAATTGTTAATTCCGAGTAAATCTATCAGCTTATCAACTGGTGTATGATGTAACCTAAAATATGCAGCCTGTATCCTACGCAAACGTACACGATATCACGATTCATGACAAACTCTGGCGATCCATAGCACCAAGGATCAGGTGTACCGTGAACGAATCCTCCGGGATGTATATTAAATACGACGGCTTTTAAAGAAGCTCCTTTAAAGGGTATCTAACCAACAATGCTCGGCATTAAATATGCTACCAGAGTTCATCTATTTGCTGAGTTTTTTACGATATTGTATTATTAATTGTGTAATGTATATTACTTGTGGTGTATGAATATTGTTGTACAAGCAGTCTTCTGTTCCGCAAAAATCACGTTTTCGTAACGAAAATTGCTCGCAGCCGTCTTTTTCGATCGTACAGTCTAGAATACCTTTCCATGGCTTGACTTTGATTGGATCCTGGATACAATGATTTCATTCACGTAGGAGATCAAGTTTACAATTGGTGTATAATAATAGTAGTAAATATTACCTACTTTGAAACGAGCATGTCCAATGGTAGATTGTCCGTAAGGTACGCCAAGAAAGGAATAATATTCTACTTTAGAATATTTGGATTTCGTTTTAATTCCATTCACTTTACCTTCTTTCACAGTAATTACTACTTTTTTAGACATAATTTTTTTTTTTAAATTTATTAAGTGAGTTTTCGAATGCGATGGATGTAATTATTTTTATAAGTTTACCGAAAATGTGCTTGACGTGTTCTAATTGCTTAGAATATTTGGTTTTATCGGTAATGCGTTTGGTGTGATTTTGTAGGTTAGTCGTTAGCGTAAGCGATAGCTTTTCTTTTATGAAACCGTTATTGTATATATGTAGGTTTAGAAAATCAGGTTAAGCAATATTCGAAATTTCACTTTACCTAGCTATCATTTCGTTGGTAATAAAATAACACGAATTCAGTGATTGGGTGAAAGTACCATTATACTTCAGTGGTTGATAATGGTATGAGTGAGTACAAACCCAATTTTTGCGAATTTTCTAAGATTTTCTAAAATTAATAAAAAGTAGTCCAATGAACGAGATGCGATGTAATGATTAAGAAAAAGTTTTACCAAAAAAAAAACATAAAAACTCGTTATATTTTACTCTGAAAAATTATTAGACATCCTGTTGATGTAGATTTTAAGCCATCAATGAATCAAAGAGTGAATTTTGCTCTGGTGTTGGGTGGTTCAAAGTTTTGGATTGTACAAAAAATAAAATGATTGCTACGTGATAGGTCGACGATTCTTAACATTCACATTTTAAAAAATATATGCAATTTCAAGCACATGTACATAATTTTTGATTTAGAAAAATTAGAAAATATCCCATCAGTGTTCAGCGTTACGTGTAGGAGGGGTTTAATGGGGCTAAAAATTCCAAACCCCTAAAAGGTACATCTAGCACCCCTACTAAATGTACTTATCTAATTTCAAGTTCCTAGTTCAGTTTGGAGGAGAGTTATGCAAAGAACACAAATGAAAAAAAAACGACTAAAAACTACATATTTGGGGCTGTGAAGGGGTGAAATTAGGCTGAAAAGTGGAGACCCTCCAAAACCACCTCTAAGGCCCCTACTAAATGCGCATACCAAATTTCAACTTCCTAGCTCGATTTGGAGTGGAGATAGGAGAGGAACAGCCCTTTTTCAAGGTCAAAAATGGAGAAACCCTCCATATCTCCCTTCCTAATTGACTTAGGAGGTTGATTTTTGGATATGTTATACAAATTTTGATTCTCTATCAATTGGCTTTAAAAGGGGCAGTTTTTGCGTTTTTGACCCCTCAGCACCCCCTTTCACAAATTGAGGCATAACTGAATTTTGACCCAAGTTCATCCACACTCATATAAATCTATTTCGCCGCCAAATTGAGCCGATTGTCCGGATTGGAATGATTTTGGTCGGTATCGAGCGGAGTAAATAATTTGAATGTTTGAGGAAAAAAATAAAAAAATAAAAATAGATAGTATGACATGGCTAAAAATTGTCTTAATGGTCTTCTAGGAACCTAAAGCGGATTTTGTTGATATTCCCCACCTCTCATCCGCCGCTGGTGGATAGACTTTAATAGTCTCGTGTTATCGATAAAATGACATAGAGAATCCGGTTAAAAATATCTAATTTTAATTTGGAAAGACTGGAATAAATTACATCACTTAGGGCTCGTGAAACTCTCATGTACACAGCGCCTTCAACTTTTGTAGATAGACAATTTATCCAAAACTTAATCATAAAAAATATTTCCACGAATTTTTGATATATTTTAATCACTGTCCCTGCAAATTTTGAGTGGGGCAAGTTGTTTGCACGACTATTTTCACTCATTTCATCAGTCCCTACCCTGCCTTTATATTATTTAAAAAAAAAGTGAAATAATAAAGTTTTGGTAGTATACTTTTTTCAATGTTGGCAACACTGCTACGCGAAAACTAGCCCCGTGCTGGGCAAAAAAACGCGATAAATAGTAGATGCTTAAGGTACAACATGATGGGCAACAATCAAGGAAGATTGGCGATGAACACTTTTGACCGTTCCCTCGTAGCATCACTTGGTTCATATATCAAATTTCAACCCCCCTTCCTCCACCTCCTTATTCAATTACTACAGGACATATGCGAGAGACAAACTTGAAAAATGAGGGAAAACTACTTTTTTTGAGGCTATTTGAAGATACAATGGAGCTGATTAGTTCAAACTTACAAAAGGGTGATCTAGGACGCGTGCTAAATTTACACACCAAATTTCAACTCTCTAGCTAAATTTAGAGGGGAAATATGGGCGGAACAAAGTCGAACAGTGGGGTAATAAGTGGAACCGTTCGAAACTCAACTTTCAGGAAGGAGGAAGCGTAATGGGGCTATCATCAAAATGCACATTCCGGACCTTCACTGACTTTATACATTGAATTTCAACTTGCTAGCTCAATTTGAAGGCGAGATATGTGAGGAATGGTTGATTTTCAAGGTGCAAAAGGGGAGAGTGGAACTCCCGTTTCTCCCTTCCTAATCTATCCAGGAAGGTGATTTTTGAATCCGTTATGCAACTTTTGATTTCCTATCATTTGACGGATAACATAACTTTTGCGACTTTTGGCTCTTAGCATTCCCTCTCCCAAATTTAGGCATAAATTTAACCCAAGGCCATTCCCGCTAATCTAGCCTGCTAGACGATTTTTGTAAACTTGATGCGGTGTCGTCGAGCGCAATGAATGATTTTTTTTAGTTGCAATGGGGTGGAGGGGGGAGTAGAGGTGTAAATAAAAACAATTAATGTATCTGATATGGTCAAAAATGATCTTAATGGTTTTCTGCGATCCAAAAACGTATTTTATCGAAACTCCTCTGCTCATGCGCTTTAGATTAATGGTCTGTAATGATCAGCCATTCATTTACAATATGACATTGAAAATTAGGCTAAAAACATCGCTTTCGTTGAAGTCATCGAGGCATATCTGGGACTTCGAACCAAATTTACATATCAAAAAAAGTCAAATGACAATGTAAAGTGGGTGCAATGGGTGGAATGGTCAAAACTAAGGCGTTTCGATTTCTGTTTTTTTTTTTTTTTTTCAAAAATTTGGAGAATGTAGTGAAAAAAAGTTGTGGAATCGCATCAAATGGACTTGGTAAAAATCTGTGGTCTCCAACTAGACTTTATACTCGCCGACCCATGCTTCTCCTTCTTCCCCTCCCATCACCCGCTTAAAATTTTAAAATTAAAATACGAAATCGAAAAAATTGTTTTTTTTTTCTGAGTTGTTTGGTATTAATGTGCCATAGTAAACCACGAGAGACCAAAAATGCAGTTTTCGCAATTTTTTTGCTTTTCGGGTGGCACAAACTCATGTTTGAAGGTAGACAAAATCGTTTATTTTGAATAAGCAAAAATACAAAAATTTATTGTAGTGTTTTTTTTTTTTTTTGCTTTTTCAATTCTACAAAATTCAAAATGTACGATTTTTTTCCATTTGTCTTGGGCGCTTTTATACCCCTCGAAAGAGAAAAAAAATTGCAATTTTTTTTTTGATTTCTTGTCGTCCATTAGAACTAATTTATACCAAAAAATTAAAAACAAAATCTATTATGTAAATTTTGGAATTTCAAACCAATTTGCAGAGTATCGAGAGTCAAGTTGGGAGCCACAAATTTTTACCACACGCCTATTCTTCCCCGCCAACCTTCCGGAAAAAATAAGAAAAATTGATAAGCCCAATCGAAACTCTCGAAAGACACATCTAGGACCCCTACTAAACTTATTGGGCAGGTGCTTTCAAGTTCAAAGAAGGGAAAAACACCTATATCTCCCTTTCCTACTTCCTTTCTCAACCTTACTCAATAGGTTATAAGTTCGTAATAGTCTGATTTTCTTTGATTGTACGATAGAGAAAGTCAGATAGATATAAAAAATAAGTATTCAAGTGAAAGAAACTGATTTTTTGTACTATTTAAGAAATTTGTTCGAACACTTTTCAATTTAAATTTATTTATTTTATAACAAGCATAAAATTTTCAAACTATACACAATGGACAAAGTTTAATGATATTATATATTAGAGAATCATTAACTAAGAGATTCAGTGGTCAAATAATTAACTAAGTGAACGTTCTCCTTCATGTTGAATTTTGCCTTATACTTGGGTACACGTTATTTAAACTACGAAGTATGTTCATGGATCGTCTTGATCATTTTCTTTTATCTTTGTTCTGAGTAGAAGTAGAAGAATATTTCTTTGACGCTGGATTTATGTACATGTTATAAAAAAATCTGCTAAATAGTATCAGATAACTAATATAAGCCCCGGCATTAATGATTATATTTTTATATGAAATCTCGCAAGGCAGATCATTCATGTAATAAAAGTATCCCAAGTACGTAATTACGCATCCGATTATCATTTGTACGATTTGAGAAAACGTTATCGTCATACTGACGAATTTGGGAATGTAGAAACCTAACGCTTTCAATATATAATACGAATACATTACCGAATGAATGCTGTAATTCATCGATCTAAACCATCTGAAACAAACTACATTATCTCCGTATGCGATCCACGTATGAAGTAACGCGACAATGTGATGGTACCAATGCAAGAAGATCAGCGGTTGTTTACGCAGTACGATAAATATGGTATCTCCTAGTTCTACAAATTTAGATAGTGCGAATACCCAAGCCCAAAATTCGGTTACGTTCACCGGTTCCAAGATGCTAAAATAAACACAACGTATCGAAAGTAGTTGAATTCCGAATTACAAAGTAATCAAATATTTGAATTATACGCTACTTACGTTGGTTGGCAAACGGAATCATAGACGCCATTTCGTTTTACCATATGGTATAACTCTGGTACTGTTCTGAGTGTTCCTAGAACGCTGAAAATGGCCAGTCCGACGTTCCATAATGTCAAAGCTGTACGTAATTCGTAACGACGTTTGTTACGCATGTACAATTTTATAGAAAAAATTACTATTACGTATATTGCGCAAATTAAAAATCCGTTTGAACTGTTGTGGTTCACCCATTCTTTGGCGCGTGCTGGTGAAAAATTACTCTCGAAAGTGAAAATATTTGAATAAAGTTTACCTTCTGAGGAGAGATTTCCTGCATGAGGAGCAGTCATGACGATTTGTTCACCGAATACGTGCAGGTTTACGTTTGCTTATGTGACGTTATTTTGTCAATGGATAATAGTGATAGTTTCTGTTAAACAGTGGCGCTGTGATTTTTTATTTTTTTTATTTTTTTTTGTTTTATCACTTTACTTAGTATGTTTTAGTTCTGTAGTAGACAACATTTTTGTTCATTTTTCAAGATAAGGTAGTTTTTTTTTTACCTCGAGTCACCTTGTAAAAGAAAGAAAAAATAATGATAACCTAGAATAAATATATTCATGGTCTCGAAAAATCTGCCTAATACTATTTTGTAATCAGCTCGAATTTCTTCGTTTTACTGTGAAAATAACTACGGGCTTTCTTTTTTCTTAAAGTCAGCGAGCGGGTCTTTGGTGGGAAATTTGAGACTTGCTTCAAAAGTAAAATTCATGAAAATCGTTATGTTAAAGAGTACAGTTTCGTTTTTAGCCTGATTTTCTATGTCATATTGTCAATGAAAACCACGCTATTACGGTATATCAACATACGGTGGGTGAGGCGGGGAGTATATCATCGAAATCCGTATTGAGGCACTGGAAGACCATTACGACCAGTTTTGGTCGTATCAGATGTTTATTTTCTATTTTATAATTCCCCCTTCCCCCAAAACTAAAAATAATTTGCTCAGCTCAATAGCGACCAAATCGGTCAAATTTGGGAAATAGGTTTGGATTGGCGGTGGATTTGGTATTTTGGAATGCGGTTGACCTCGGGTAAAAATTCAGGTTTGCCCAAATTTAAGAGAGGGGTTGCTGAGAGGCTAAAATCGCAAAACATGTTCATTTTAAAGCCAATCGGCGGACCATCCAAAGTTGCATAACATATCCAAAAATCATCCTACTAGGTCAATTAGGAGGGGAGATTTCTACCGGTTTCCCCTTTTTGACCTTGAAAAAAGGCTGTCCTATGCATATTATTTGAGATGTGGCATGTACATTTTGTAGAGGTCCTAGGTGTGCCTTCGAGTTCCTCCCCTACCTGCCCTCAAATTGAGCTAGGAAGTTTAAATTTGATAGTATGTAGACTTGGTGGGGGGTCATAGATGCGTCTTTTGGTGGTTTCGAATTTTCAGCCTCATTGCACCCCCCCCCCCCCTACATCTCCAACCATGTAGTTTTTTTGA
>FIZR01015869.1:0-12021 GCA_900060175.1 Ferrisia virgata
ACATTCGTAATCTAAAACGGGTCGGATGAGTGTGCGATACAGCTTAATAAGTGTACGTCGATCAAAGCCATAAGAGGTATGTAAAAGTTTTTTTTAGTAAATTGAGTCTTTGAAAACATTTGCTTCTCACGTTTTCAATTTGAGAAGTCCAGGAACGTTTATTATCAAAGATGAGTCCTAGGTATTTGATTGAGTCCGAGTTAGGGATACGAACATTATCCAAATGGATTTTGAGAGTGTGTGAACATTTGTAATGTTTGCAGATGTGAATGGCTGAGGATTTAGTTTGAGAAAGCTTCAATTCATTTATTCGATTTAAAATTTGAATATTTTGTTTTTTTTTCACATTTTTGCAAATTAAATGGTAAAAAATTTTATCAACTTTGTGATTGATCTGCTTGAAATTGTGTAGAGCAAATAAATAATGAAAGAAAATTAACTCTACGATGGCGTTTATAATTTTCCATGACAGATAAAATTCGAATCGAGTCTAATATTAAAGAAATACTTCCAAAATATAGAAAATGATTTTACGTTGTTATACGAAAACGAATGCTCGTTATTCTCCTCGTTCCTACCATAATCTTGGTGCCCCTTCAAACAACGCGCATAATTCATCGATAATAATTAAAGATAGCGTAGCTAATGGCGAAAAACTTGCCACACTTCATCATTCGTATACCCTTCTACAGCTATTATCAAAAATCTTGGTCAGACTGCGAGTCAAACATAAACCACACTCGTTTTGCAAACATATAGTCTGCTATAACGAGAGTTAGGGGAGAAAAAAATGGTAAAATCAAAAAAAAAAAAAAACGCATAGATTTATGGCGACTTTGCAAAACTTTCTGATAATTTTACACCTCTCCCAAGGCGAACAGAAATTATACGGTAAAACGATTCTCTAGGCTGTAAATTTACTCGTATACTACGCCAACTCCTCTCCAGCTATCCATCGTTTCAGCGTTCCGCCTCCCCTTTTTTACCGCTCAACTGTCCTTACAATGTATCCCTCTGACACCATCGCTTCCCGATTTGGTTCTTTTTCATTTTGGCGTATATTTACATCAGTTTATTGGAATATTCGAGTATTTCGAATATACAGGTACGAAAAATATGATCAGATTGGTAACCACTGGGCAATGTCGAGTTTTTCCAAATCTGAACTGCTCGACGTTGTGTGATGGCAAATCGTTTATGTACTCGTACGTCTACCCGGCATTCGAATATCGATATTTTTGTCGATAAAAGACCGCGTATTCTGACCCTTCGTTATCCCTTTTTTGACCACAGTTGTCGACGTTTCCAAGTAATACGACAGCGCAAACGTGGGCATTGTTTACTCTTGAAAACGGATTAACGCAAATAAACGCAGACCATAGGATCAAAGAGAATTTGAATTAATAATTTGCGGTTGACTTTTTCATTTACAAAATTATCGATGTACGAGGTTTTTTTATTTTATTTTTTTCAACGACATGTATCAAAGACCCTATATATACTTGGAGGAGTTTATTCGGCGCATTGGTTCGGAAGACGAATGTAACTTTCTTTTTCATCGTAGATAATTTGTATGGTCCTTCAGAATTAAGATTTCGGTGAGAAAGTTTATATACGAGTACATTTGTTCATTTTTCAAGTACCTAACTGAAACACATGAAGTGAACTTTTTGAAGAGAAGATTCTCTCACAGAAGAAAATCATCTTGCATGAAAAGGGCCTCTCATATAAGACGATCTTTGTTGGCGAGATTGTCTTCCAGCTCTGGAAGACCCTCCGGATGGAAGGTACGTTGAATGGTTGGAATATTATTTTTGAATATGCACGTAAATTAGAGTGCAGTGATAAAAAATACGCCTTGGATTTTGATTAAACTTCCAGAAAAGGTAGACTTCAAGTTGAAAACCCCACTGTACAAAATTTTATGTGGCTAGCTCAAAGGGGAGCGAACGTTGGTGTGTTCTCAAAGTATGGTCAATTTCAAAAAAAATTTTTTTTCATAATTTATACTCTTTTATATGGTGTTGGACATTGTTCACAGAGCCACAGAAGTTCGATTTTAGTTTTTGCATCTTCTTGGACCACTGGCATCTCGATGCAGCATCACTTATATCCACCTACCAGGCGATTGGGAAGTCACAGATTGCTAATTCGAGATTTTTATTTCTCAAAAAAAATCAATATAAAATGTGAATTTTTATTGAAATTGTTTAAAAATCTTGTAATACAGCGTAACCAACCTTTCGATTTGGAGATAGTTGAAATATTACTATTATCGCAAAATTTCCAATTTTGGCGTCTTGTAATCAAATTTTCCAGTCGGTATTTCTATACGGTAAAGTACCGGTGCCATTTGCGGATCAAAACCAATTGTGGATCAAATCCAATTATAAGTTGGTTAAATGGAGATAGGTAAAAACAGAAAATTTTCTAGTGTATAACTTCAGTCTTTGTACTTGATAAATGTATTTGATTTTTGGTTTTTCTGAGATAAGTATCCTTAAAAATAATAACTTCTGATTTTTCTTCATTTTCCGCTGATTTTACGTACTAAAATGAAGTCAGTAATGTGGCGAATGTAATAGTAAGTAAAAGATCCATCTTCCCACTGATGACGTATTCTTTGAAAAATTTCCTTTTTAGCTACTTTTTAGGATGAGGTGATCCACAATTGGGCCCTTTTTTGAAAATTTTCGTATCAGTTATGGATGTGAGATGAAAATTTAAAAATTATCCCATCATAATATCAAAACCGCATTCTTTTACATAATATTTTTAATTTGGGCAAAAAAATCATAATTTTGACCAGTTTGGGAAGGGCGAAAAAAATGATCCATTATTGCTTCTTTACCTTAATGGAATAACTTTTGTGTAATTTGAATTAAAATTCACTTTTCTGAATTAAATAAACGGTATCTAAGGTAAGTGATTTGCCTCTATCCTCAAATTTTGAAAATTATCATGGAACAGTGTTGAGGGTCCTGAAAATTTTATTTTTTATTTTTTTGTTCCAATTTCTAAATGTGAACAGTTTACGATTTGAAAAAAAAATACTAAAAAATATCGAAAGTTCAAAATTTACGTAACATTATTGCAAAAAGTAAATCACCTTCTTGGTATGTGTTATTTTAGTTTTTCATGTTTTTAAAAATTCACAAAATACTTATGAATGAATGCATATTATCAAAAATTGGGATACGGGGGTTTTCTGATGCGCTCTTTTCATTTATGGTGGTTTTGTTCAATTTTGAGTCAATTTTGATGAAAAAAATTTCAAAATATCCTCATTTTTAATTTTTTTTTGCAATTTTCAAAATGAGCTACCACTCAAAATTGGAAAAATTAGTATTCGGGGGGGGGGGTAAGTACCTTCTAAGACACGAATTTTAGAAAAAAATTCCATGTAACTTTTTTGGTTTTTGCGTACAAAGGGTTGAAAATTTTTTTTGTTCTTTTCTCCCATTTGTTGTTCATAAAATGTTGAAAAAATTCTGGTGCATTGCCCTGTCCTGCCACTATTCATTATGGCTAGTGTTAATTTTCCAGCATAAACACACCTTTAAGACGATTTTTAATAAGATGTATGCATTTTTTACTATAACGGTAAAGTAGGGGGGGGGGGTTGGTTATTACACTCGGAAATTTTTTAAGAGCCCCAACCATGTTGCATGATGATGTTGAAAATCTGAGGACAGGGCTAAATCACATATTTTAATCGTAGGTAGCCTTTTTTGATCGCATATTTGAAATGATAGACTCTTATTGAATTTGTTTGCGAGATGAAAAATATCAATTTTTTTGATCTGTAATCTTTTAAACCTCCTGCTATAGGTAGTTATAAGGGGTATCGAATCGAGATACCAATAGTCCAGCGAAATGGCAAAAACCAAACTGCACATTGTTAGCTCTTTGACTAAGATTCTATGTTTCAGAGGATCGGCGGGGGAGGGGGGGTTACACTCTTACCCCTATCATATGCCGGACTATTTATTATTACATTCATACGTGGAAACTATTCTAGCATATTTATTAGTAGTTGACGTCTTGTCATTTTATTTTGAAGTTTTTCTCATGTCGGCAATTTACTGATCATCGAGCGAGTATTGATACGATAGACCCTGAATTGTAACCGATCATTATGTTGTTTATAGTAAACTCTACCACGTAACTTTATCGATATTTGAAAAGAGAATTCCCTCGTTTACTGACTAGAACTGCGACACAACGACAGCCACATTTTTTTCCACGTTGATTGGTGGTATTTTTCCATCGTAGCCGTCGAAGTGACAAAGTTGAAATTCGAAAGACGCGTTAAACCATTCCCTTCTACACGTCGTGCCTATGCAGTAGGTACCTTCCTACCCAACATACTCGATACTTATCCTTCACAAGTCGAACTAAGTTACCTTCGCTGGCGCTTGTTTTCACTATTTCTTTTCCTCTGCTCTACTTCCAATACGCATTTCATCCTATATTTTGTAGCAGGAATTTTTTTTTTACGATCGCGCGCATTATATACTTACGAAAGTTTTCTCGGTTGGTTAAATATACTATGTATGTCGTCGCGTCGTATAATAAAACATATACTTATTTGAGAGCAAAAGAAAAACGCCTCCTTCTTGGTGGTCATCGTAGCGTTTGGTAAATCAATATAACCTATTTTCGTAATATAACGCGTATGTAAAATATCAGATCAAAACAATAATATAATATGGACTTATACACGAGCGTCAAAAGTTGCGCGGTGACAGCAACAGTAGTGACGAGAATGGTGAGGGGGGCCAGGATTGTTGAGGCTTTTTGGTGAAAAGTGTACACTACGTATACAGTATGTCTACATATCTATTTTTTCGACGACTGAAAATAAAGACCTCGTCGCAAGCAAGTAACGTTTAAAAACTTTTTTTTTTTTTTTTTTTTTTTTTTTTTTTTTAGTAGAAAAATAAACAAAATGCGCGATGAAAAAATATTTACCTACTTTGTGCCTTGGCCGCCTCGACCGGTGGTGCTTATACGAACGAATAGTTTTAACATCAACGTCGCGTCGAGTCATCGTATTCAAGAATTAGGCCATAAGGTTATCGACAGTTATGATTTGATTTTGAAAAGTAGCTTCCCTCCTGAAGGATGGAACATGAGAAGTGGAAAAAATGTATGTTGACTCTTGAAAAAAGAAACAGTTACTGCGGATTCTCAGTTGTTTCGTTGCTTGCTGGGAAACGATCAAGCAGCGTGAGTTCATTTGCTGTCTTTCAGCAACTATCTGTCATTAAGACTGGGCCAACTTCGGATGAATTAATTATCGTAGCATTTGGTGTACAGATAGACATTCAAGATATGTGTACATATGTAGCTTCTTTTTCTGCCAAAATTGGTGGACCAAGTCTGAACTGTGTGATAAAGATGTATTTTCGTCGATCAACCGGTCGTCTTCAATAATTCTCTTGTTTGACGAGAGGTATAGACAAATTCAGACGATCAATATTGACATCCTGCTGTTTATACTATCCGCATTAATTTGGTACCATTTGGGTGCACATTTGAGTACCATGTGAAGAATCTTCGTGCTGAGACTCTTGCCGTGCCGTGACTTTGTCCTGACTCACGTATACTGTGGTTCGTGATTTCCATGATAATGGCCCTGGACGAATCGAGCGAAAGTCCAGGCGTAATTGTTTAACGTAGTCGAGTGGGTCTTCAATTTATGGCAAATTTTCAAATATTTCGCCTAGAAGTGGTAACGTTGTACCATTTGTCATTTCAGTACACAGCAGACCCGTTTCATTGCATGGTGCAGATCTGAGTCTCAATAATATTGTGAGTAGAATTTCTAGCCAATTATGGCTACGTCTTTTGAGGACGTCTTTCGTACGACCGTGCATTCTATTCAAAGTTGCAGCGGTATTTAACTGCTGAGTGAGACTCTGAAAGTGTTGATAATTCATGCAACAGCTCCAATTGAAGGAACTTTTATGGTACGTTGAATAAAAATTCCATCATTCGTAGGTAATGATGAAAATTGATGGCAAATATATTTTATATTAAAATTTACTCGGTGCAAAATTTGTTTTGAAGTTCCTCCGATTTGTATGTAAGACAAAGACTGAACAGAATGAAATTTGTTCAACTTTCCAAGTATTGAACATTTTCGTTGCTACACTTTATTCAGTTTTTTTTTTATTCAACATGCTGTAATGGCCCCTTCAATTTTTAATGTAGATGAAAAATGTTCACGGAAGAAATTTCTCGAGTTTGTTCTCTTTTAGTGAAAAATTCATTTTTGAATCCAGTTTTTTAAAATACTACACGTCCCTTTAGTTATCGAGATAGGCAACCTATTCATATAACGTGTTATTTCGATGATATTCGGTTATATACATAGGCGAGAAGTGTAGCCATTCGGCCGTGAGTTTCAAAGTAAAAAATTTTTAAGCGACTCTCAAGACGCTAGTAGAATTAATTTTGATGTTAATAAAAGATAGACCTTTTTACACTAATAGTTATTAAATGCTATGCCAGTACAAATAATTAACATGTTACTCGTTTCGAAGTATTACTTCATCTTCGGACGTGAACGAAACAATAAAATCGAATATACAGTTCTTTTCGTTTGATATACAGTATGCGGGAGGGAGGGGCCATTTCATCTAAGAAATGAATGATTCAGCTACATAGAGAGAGGTAAATTGAAAAAATCGACCTAAATTGATCAATAACACTGGTACGTTGCGAAGAGAGGGACGAGGTAAATATTTCAAGTTTCTCCAGGTAATTTAGATGGTAAGATAAGTAAAGGTACTGTGTTTGTATAGGTACTTACTAGGGCGTTTCAATTTTAGTTTTTTTTTTCGAAAGTTAACCCCTACCTCATCCTCTTTTGATTTAAAATTATGGAATTTACATAAAAAGTCGAAAACATTTTTTTATTTTTAAACGTGGTTTTGGAACCTCTGAAAAGCAAAAAAAAATGACAAAAAGTTTTTTTTTGGTCTCATGTGGTCTATTATAACACATCAGCAATAAAAAAATCGATAATCTAAAAAATTTTTTTCTTGATTTTTCACTTGAATTTTAATCACACGGGAGTGGAGTAAGGGTGAAGTTGGAGTTCATTTTTTACCACTCTCTCCCCGGAGTGAATTTTTTATAAGCCCCAAAAAACGTATTTTTTTGTCATTTTTCATACAAAAGGCATGTAAAATTGATGTCCTACATTGATGGGGGGGGGGGGGTTCTCAAAAAAATGTTTTTTTCCTAGTTTTTCTGAAAATCATAAAAAATTGCAAGATATTATTTTTTTTTGAAATCCCTAAAAAATAGTGTAATGATGAAAAAATGCCATCAATGGTTTTTTGGGTCAAAATAAATGTAATAATTCTGTTTTAAAAAAATTTAAATTTTTGAAAATATTCGAATTTCGAGTGAGTTTTGCAAGTTTAAAAAATTGTGTTGGTGGGCTGAAATTTTTACCACATCCATTTGAGGTCATTTTGCAACTATTGTGACCCCGCTGCATGCGGATTTCTAAAAAAAGCAAAAATTCGGTCCACTTTAGTACCTAGCTACATACTTACCTATTTCAAGTTTTATGGATGCGTAGTTCATTAGGTATTTCGTTATCTACTTCAATTTCTTCATTTAAAACTTTTTCTACTTTCTTTAAATGTACATAAATTTCATGTTTTTCTAAATATGTCGTCCAATCTTTTCCATTTGTTTTCAACGTGTAGGATTTGAAAATTTTCGATTTACCAATGTTTTTATTGTGTTAGATGATCAGCGAAGGTTGACTTACTTGATTGTAGATAGAAGAAGATTTTCACCTATATTCGCCAGTTTGAATCTTGTCGCGGTGGAAGAGGGGTGAAAAAAGTACTTTACGGGAGGTTTTTACGTATTTTTTTTTCAAACTTGGTATGAAAGTGAAGATGCTTAGGAAGAGGGGGGGGGCTGTTATGGAATTTTTCAAGTTTTTTAGACCCTGGATATGACCTTGAAACGGATCTTGATCATAAACAACTCGAAAAAAATGTTCTTGTGTTATTAGGAGTATTTCACACTTCCGATTTTGGGGTTGCGACCCTTCTGTAGCTTTACAAAATCATATTATTTGGGCAGAGATTGACGTTCAACGAAGGAAACTAAATGACGTTTGGGAGCTGTAATTAGAGGACCGTCATTCCGAAAAATTTGAAAAAATTATAGAAAATATAAACCACTCATAATAAAACGAGAAAATTTTTTCGAGTTGCCCAGCTCATAAAGAGGGCTTTACAAGTTGCTCTCAAAGTTGTCGACGTCCATGTCGAGTTCATATCTGTTCTTTTTCAAGTACTGGTCCTTTTGTCGAGCGAATTTCCTTTCACATTGTAAAAGAGTAAATGCACCGTTGAACTTGTACGCAATTTTACACCACTCATTTTTCTTCGTGGTGGTTGTTGAATTAAAATTACTGTTATTCTCCTTCTACAAAGTGGCTACTAATTTTATGATATCTTCATGTTGCCAAATTCTTATATTTTTATTTGCACATTCGAAGTGAGAGGAAGAATTTAAATTAAAGTTTTCTATTTGATGTAGGTTCGCAATACTACCTTCATCTATTAGACTTTCATTTTGGATAATATTATCCACATTAAATAAAGATTTTCCTACGAATGAAATTGTGCTATCCAAAAATAAATACATTTTCCTACTTTATGGAGGAGGGGGGGGGGGTTTATAAAATTTATAAATCTTAAGGTAAAATGTTAGAAATTAAAAAAAAAATGTTTTTGAGAGGTGAAATGATATAACATTTATGAATGAATAAAGCGATTTTTAATTTTATTTCAATTTAATTTTATATTGTTCAGGTGAATTTTCTCGCTGATTTGACTTAAGGATTTGTGATAATCTTGATTTTTTGTCGTCGTTCATTGATCGAATTTATGTAGTACTGTAAGTAACTTTTAGTAAATTGATGGAATTTTTGGGATAAAGTTTATTCATCTCCCAAAAACATTTTCTTTAATTTCTAAAATTTTACTTTAAGATTTACGCCTGCCTAATAACTTTTTTCTTCACAACTTGTATGCATGTTCTGGACTAAAATATCAAGTTGCCTATTTTTTACTGATACAAGTGAATTAATTAGGATTCCCCATTTTTTTTCGAATTCATTTTTATCAATTTTTTTTCATTTTTCCATCACTTAAATATGGATTCTCCTTCTCTGCAGGCAATTAGCTAGAAAATTATGCACCCCCGCCCCTCATTTAAGTAAAGATAAAACCTAGAGTATTAAAATGAAAAAAAAAAAACTTTTTGTAGAGAACATCATAATCAATCTACCATCGTCTCTAAATTGATGTCCTCCTTTCTTGTTCGTCAAAGCGATAAATTCTCCAAATTTGGCCATAATATAATTTATCATTTTAGTTTGAATTCTTTAAAATTTTAAATTAGTTCTAGTTCGTGAATCTTTCACGAACGATTTGAATTTAATTGGCCAAACATATGTACAAATAAAGTAAATTGAACGCATCCCAGGTCAAGTGAAGTGAAATTCTTCGGCGTGTTACAGTGAAAAAACGGTTGGTATCCTTATCCAGAAGAAAAATGACACCCTTTCTCGTTAGATCCTTGCGGAAACTTTTTTTTTTTACTCAATTTGAATAAATTTTTGGTAATTTCTCGTCTCCTCTTGGACCGCGACATTTTTCATTAATGACAATTTTTTACCCTTTAATATTATACGTCACATCGTTTCGTTCAAAGCGGCACTAGCGTCGCATAGTATGGTTGAATTATGTAAAAAAATTTCATACCATTTTCGAGCGTAGCAAAACTAATGTTTATTTATTTTGAATTTAAACATTTCTTCTTTTCTTTTTTTCTTTTTTTTTCATCCTCATCGTCATTACGTAATAACGCAAACGGGCACAGTATCTCGCTCGTGGTATAAGTATAAGAGAAAGGAAAGGGTCAAAGAAAAATTGTAAATTTCTTCGGTAACACGTTTCTTTTCTTTTCTGTCTTTTTTTTTTTTTTTTTTTGTACAGAAAAATTGGGTCGCAGGAAAGAAATCAACAACGATAGAAATACACATACCTATACGTATAGAAGAAAGTATGAGAGAAATATCTTTTTTCTTGTACGTTGGAAACGCCAAACCGTACTTATTTACCATTCTGCCGCATTAAAATATAACGAACAAACAGGGGGCTGTAAAACATAAGTCATACTATTTGCGCACGTACGTGTCGAATAAATTGCCTACTCGAGGAGTAACATTGCCGAGCGAGAGGTAGTTTGCCGAATCGAATGGTGAAACACTATGTATGTATGTTTCGAATTAAACGTATACACACACATTTAAATATCTGCACACATCGGATGTTTCCATCACGTGTATGCATTACACGCCACGCCACGCCGTGCTACCGTGTGCTACGTTGGAAAATCCGTGCTTGGGGGGGGGGAGACAGGAGGGTACAATGTGGGGGGGGGGGTGCTGGTGCTGGTGCTGACGACGACGTCAGTGACGCGGCAATGTACGAATACTTCTTTTACTCTCTATTGCATACGTGTAGTAGATGTAGAATTTTGCGAGTTATGTATATGTATACATACGTACAAACAGAAGGGGGCAACACATCACGTACACGTCATAATTTCACCAGTAATACCGCCATAAGGCATAGTTCCTTGTGTATACGTATATTTGTTCTATGTTGATGCTGGTTTGGTACATTGCATTGGCTCAAATGAACGAGATTTTTTCCTCACAGCCAGTTTTCTTCTTCCCCTTTTATTTTTTATTTTATTTTTTTTTTGTTCAGAGCAGACGACGTAGTAAGAGTTTTTTTTGTCTGGCTGTATGGCTGTGTGTGTGTGTACAGCTTGCTAGTTCGTAGGCCATATTATAAATGTAATAAAATACTCGCTTAATATGAAAGAAGAATTTTTTTTTTTCAATTGAAAAAAACTAAAAGAAGCTTTAAACAGTCAGTTGTGTACTTTTTTCCTTTTTTTTTTTTCACCCCGGTAGCTTTCGTTGTGTAAGTTTTCCTTTCTCTTAACATTTCAACTGTTTGAGAGAGAAAAAGAAAAAGAAAACTTTTTCAATAAAACAATTCGGTCAAAACAAAGTAAAAAGTTAGGGGAAGCTTAGATTATTGCCGGAGGGAAAAAACCGGCGAGATGCCCCGTTCGACTAAAAAAAAAAAAAAAAAACACGAGAAAGGATGAATTCCATTTGCAAAGCTTTACCGGTTATACCATTATGTTGTCTTGCTGTCTGTGTTTTTCTATTTTTTTTTTTTGTTTATTTTTTTCGTCGGGTTGAAATTTTTCTCAGATCCGATGAAAAGTAAACTGACCCCTTTTAAGGTTGTTAATCAACTTGGTTGATTAGGCGATGAACTAAGCGGATTTTACGCGCGCAGTACCTCTAATACGAGTGCGATATGGTGATATGCACGCTCGTTGGAATATCTTATATTGGAATGTACCTATCATATAGTTTCGGTGTGGGAAGTAATTGTGTACTGATTTAGAAACGTGTTTAAAGGCTCGTTTTGCACATTGGCAAGTTTTGATGGATGAATTGTTCAGTTTATAGGGTAATTGATTTATTAATATTGTTTTTAAATGAGGATTTTTCCTACATAAAGCGGAAAAAAAAAGAATAAATGAGCTGTTTGATATTGTTTGCGATGTTTGGATTTTGATTAGAGTTGAGTGATTTTGTTTTCAAGTTTTTTTTTTCTTTCTTAACGCCATGCTCTGCAACGGAGGCCAGAGGCGTATTGAAGGGATAGTTGTTTAAAGAAGGGGTTTTAGTCCAGTTTTGGTCGCAAAGGATAGTAGATTTTGAATTTTTTGACGATCATCAGCCAGGACTTCTACAGGATCGTTTGATGTAAGATATAGGATTCTTTCTCGGTGATACTTGGGACATTCGAAGAGTATATGAGTTATGGTGATTTGGCATTTGCATGTTGGACATAAGGGAGGAGAGTTTTTATTCAACAGATA
>FIZR01015878.1:0-19483 GCA_900060175.1 Ferrisia virgata
GAAATCTTCGGCTTTTTTACCAGTGCGTTAGAGTGCGCCAGAAGGTACATTTGTTATCTACTATTCTATATTTACTTTCTTGCTTTTGTTTATCGTTACATACCTACTCGCCGGGCATTCTACTTTGTTTATTAGCTTACAACATTTTGAATTCCTCAATGTTTTGTTCGTTTCCTTTTCGTTCGTGTGTATTGTTAATGTTCGTTTGATATTTGTTTTACCTTTGTAAATAAAACGTATTCATTTCATAACGTTTCATTTCCTTCATTGTAGCAAGTTTTTTTTGTTCCACGAAAGCACGAATATTGTAAAAAATATACGACTTTATTTTGTAATAATGAAGAAAAAAAAATAACAACTTATGAAATAGGCATAACAAAATTTTCTGAAGAAAAGTATTACGCTTAATGCTAAACTAGTGATTTATTCACACCGAACCTTATTCCTACAAAAAAATTTGGTAATACCCTACGTGCTGTTCTTCATCTCAATTCGTGTTGCCTCCCAAGAACTAAAATTAATTGCCACTTAAATCAAGATAATGAAAGACGTTTTATAAATACTAGATACAATTGTCAGTTCTTAAAAAAAATGCACAGAGCAGAGAGGATAGTACAAGCTTGAATTGGTATTATAAAAATGGAAGTACATACGATGTAAATGGTGGCGGTGGCACTGGCAGATAACGTACAACACACACACATAAAATACCCAAACACTTTTATGTACACAACTACAACTTCGACATTCAAATTTAAAAGATCAAATTGTCAAAACAAGGAACTGTATCATCACACAATATCGACCGTCGTAGGTATTTCTTTGAGATCAACTTTTTGAGACCTATGTGTTTTCAAGTTGGTTTCTTTTTTTTTTTTCTTTTTACCTTCACATTACTGTACATTAAATACATTCGTGTTTCCCCCTTTTGGTAATTCATTTTTCTTATATATATCCATAAAATGGTAACCATAACATAATGTTTTATTCCTTTACTACCAGCGCTCACCGAGGGGTTTATATATCAATTCTACATAAATTGTAGGCATTGGGCAGAGTTAACAAAGAGGAAAATGTTAAAAATTAAATCACATACCTTAAATAATCTTCGATACACAATATACACAAAAAATGCATTACTCATTTTCAATCAAATAATATTCACCTCTATCACGGTCAAAAGTATCAATATGAAATTAAATACTTTACAACGTCAATAAATTGGCATAATAAATTAATAAGTTTTCTAAAATAATCGTTAATTAATATTATTAACATTAAGTAATTTTGATTCGCACGTTAAACCGTTAAATTTACATTCTTTGGCGTCGATTGCAAAAAAAAAAAAAAAATACAAGTCACAGACCGATAATTTACAGATATGTAAACATATAATTTTTACAACAAAACAAACTTTCGGATTGGATGGGTACTTTGTAGTTACCTACAAAATAAAAATAGGTATCAACCTATCAACCTATTACAAAACACAAATCTTCCTACTTTTCACGATTATTTTCAATTTTTTTTTTTTTTTTTCAATATTTAAATAATAAAATGCAAAAAATGTGATGCGTTAAAGCGTGTCGAGTGATAAAATTAAAAATCATCGAATGAAAGAAAATATTACGAAAATTTAATATTAAATATTATTTTCACAAGGAAAAAAAATATTCACGAAATATCGAAGATTTGAGTTTGTTGATTTCGATTCATCAACTTGGAAAAATCAAAGTGTAAATTTTTAAAGATTACAAAAATTATAAAATATTAATTTCAAGTTGAAATAGTCGACATAACTTTAATTTCTCATTAGATAAATGCGTAATAGCATGAAAAAAAAAAACAGAAAAAAATGTAATTTTTGAATCAAATTTGAATAAGAAATTTCTCACCAAATTACGGATACTGTGAAGAGCATTATTTTAGAAAACTAATTAACTTTTAAAAATCATAAATAATGCGTTATTAGATTAAAACACAAAATAATCTTACAGTAGGGTACAAAATATCATCGATATTTACATATTCATAAAAAAATAAATAAATAAATAAGTAAACTGAAATTAAGAGGAGCAAAAACAATACTTAATTATTATGACGATGTTATTTAGTTGAGCTCAATAATATGAATTAGGTAAAGCGATTAGACGCAAATAAAGATATTAAGAGGCAGTGAATCGTCAAATTATGTAAAACAGGAGTCAGAACCTGATTAAAAACCAAAAATTAACCGAACTCAATGGCACTGGCAGCCCAAAAACTAATGATTTCGAATATTACTCCCAAAAAACTAGACTTCAAGCAAATTCGACAGAACTTCTAAAAATCGGTAATGATTTTTTTCTTGGTGTTGGTGACTTTTTTTTTGCGTGCAGAGACCTCCGCAGACATACAAAAACAATACTAAACAAATTTTGTCATTTTTAATTCAATTCATTTAAATTTTAAAATGAATAAGAATCGAAAACTAAAAAAAAAAAGAAATACGACGAAATGAAAATCTTTCAACAGCTTATTTAAATTCAATTTCTTTTCTTTTTTCTTTTAAAAAAACTAATAAGAAAATACTGAACATGGATGAAGATCTGCGCAAAATCAATTCCCTTCGAATAATTTTTATAATAGTAAATTACAGCACTTTTTTTTCTGATCTTACCACAAACCAAGCTATCATCATACACATAATCATGATGCAATTGAATGAAATCTTACAATGGCAGGAAAATACGGTAGAAAAAATAACTATTCCCATACGAAAGCACCGAAGCGAAACCATGGCCGCCTAATTATTCATTTAGCGAACGACATAAAATATAAAGAACCTTCCCCCTCGATCCTCCAATACCCATAGACGTAGAGAGTCGAGAGGATATGATTATTGAAATCTGTGTAAATTACTCAGGTTAAACTTTACTAACTGCCAGTTCATTTTCAAAAAATAAAAAAAATACGTTCCTATCCCATTTCAGTGGCGATTCGCTCCGACCCCTGCTCCAGTTATACTGCCTACATTAGCCATCGAATATTATCACATCCAGAGTAACACCGATTCGATGGTCTAAATCTTTATCTGCGCGTTAAATCGTTGACTTTAAAATAATTCACGCCGGCACATCGCGTAAATAATACAATAAAAAAAAAAAATTCTTAAAATTTTAACACGTAAGGATACCAATGTATATCGCGTTAATTAATTTAAAAATGAGTCTTTGGGGGGGAAATTAAGCGCGATCATTACACAATTAAAATTCATATCAGCCTTCATTTAAAAAAAAAAAAGAAAATAAAGAAAGAAAAATGATAAAGGGGGTGTGAATTCGTTACAAATAATAAAAAATTAGGGAAAAACAAAGAAAAATTAAAACAATAATACAAAAAAAAAAAAAAAAAATAGAAGAATATAACGCTGACTCGTTAACTTAAAGTATAAAATGCACTCACTCGAATCTAGACCGCAGGTGCATTTAGGAGGATAGAGTATGTGCGAGATACGACAGCAGAGATCTACTCAACGTACATTTGAACCCGGTCTAATATATGCTTGCGACAAAAAGCACATTTGACGAGATTTTTGGCGCAACTGGCGCACGCCACATGTCCGCACGGATACAACAGCTTACTCCAGTTATTCATGAAACAGATTTTACACAGTAATCTGCGTCTCTCGTCGTTCTCGTTCTCGTCGGATTCGTCGTCCATTATATCGGCGCGATGATTCGAGGAGGCAACAGCGTTGTTTTCAATTATATCACAGCCTTCGTTTTCGTTTACATTACCTCTTTTTCAAACACACACAAAAAAAAAAATACAAAAATTCGGTCATTTTCGTCGCTGAGATAATGATGATTTTTGGTGTACTGCTTTTTTTTTTTTTTTTTTTACTTCGGAGCTTTAAAGCGTTCCGAAGGTAGGAGGTATGTTTTTTTTTTTTTTTTTACGATAGATTTGGCACTTACATAGTTGACTCTGGTAGATTTATCACGCTACGAAATAAATTTTGTAACACTTCGACCGCTTCTTTGATTTCCTGCGAAAAAAAGTGGCGGAAAAATTGATTAGATATTATTACTAAGAGTTAAAAAGAGTTAGCACGTAAATAATGTTGGTTGGCGCGTTTAGACAAAAACCATCGTAAATTAACGCTTAGTAATTTCCAAAAACCTATTGTAAAATGGTCAATAACGTAGTAAAAACTAGCCTCATTTACCTGGTTCAAATTATACCCTTATATAAGACTATCGGAGAAACGTTGTTGAACGAAGGGAATCTTCTCAACAGACGAAATTGCAAATACGTACAGTTGGCAAATTTTTAAGGATAAAATGCGAAAGAAAATCAACAACGCGACCAATTATCTCGTTTTAATTATCATAAAACACGAACAACATTTGAACGGTGGTCGTACACGAGCAACGGTGCTTTTAAACCATTTTCTAAACGCGCCATCGCATTTACAACATGGACGTACCTCTTCCGATAACGTCATCGTGTCGCGTCTGTTGCGGCAAGCGTCGTGCACAAAAGCGCTGCCTTTGACCGAAACTAGATAATCGCATTGCGGATACCACAGCGCGTGTTCCGTCCAAGGATCGTCGTTTTCTTTCCAATTTTTCAAACCGGTACCGCATTGGAAACAAATACAATGATCGTCGATACCTGTAACCAAAATTAAAGGTTATATATCAACGTCTTAATGTGAAAAAAAAAGCTTCACTTCCCTAATCAGGGGTATGGATGAGGGGAGTGCAATCGAGGTAAACTCTAGGACCTATACTAAATGAAGATAACAAATGTCAACTTTCTATCGTAACTAAATGGTAGGTGGAGGGAGAGAATAAGCGAAGAATTGACTTGAAAAATAAGAGAAACCTACAAAAAAAACCAACTTTTTGGGACTATTGGGGGGGGGGGGGATGAAGCTGAAATGTCGAGACCCCATAAAAAGGCACATTTAGGACCCATACTACATCTACATATCAAACTTCAACTTCGCAGCTCAATTTGGAGGGGAGATAGGGGAGGGAACAGGTCATATAAGGGAAAATACCCCATATCTCCTCTCCTAATTGACCAAGGAGGCTGATTTTCGAGTATGTAACACAACTTTGGATTCTCCATCGATTGGCTTAAATAGGAACAATTTTTACGATTTTGACCTTCGGCACCCCCTCATCCAAATCTAGGTATAACTGAATTCTGACCAAAAGTTGTCCCCACTCCTATAAATCTAATTTACCGTCAAACTGAGCCTATTAACCGAATTAGAGTGATTTTGGACATTATCGAGCAGAATAAATGATTTCAGTCTTTGAGAAAAAAACTCTGACATGGCCAAAAAATGATCGCAATGGTCTTCTAGTAATCTCAAAACGGATTTTGTTGAAGGTCAATAGATTGTACAGTCTGTCCAATTTGAATTGAGCCCTGACAATCAGAACAAGAATGTAAACAATTTATTATAAACCAATCACATTGCTGGACATTCGATATCGAAAATTCTAGTAATTTGATTGGTTCATAGAATGTTGTTTACATTCGTGTTCCAATTGAAATCGAATAGACTATAATAGGCTCGTTTTCATTGGCAATACGAATGACACAGAAAATCAGGCTGGTAATAGTTTAAAAATAAAATTACCACTATAAAAGAATCCAGCTTCCCACAACGTGTTCGGCCGTATTCTGTACTGATCGGGCCAATTTCTAAACGAACTTATACGATGTTCCACGGTCATATATTGCGGATACTTGGGTGAACGTTGATGAGGCGCATCGAACAAACCGCACGTATCAAAACCTACGAATTACATCAAAGGAAATTATATATAGAACGAAGATTTCCCAACAGTCACGAGTTACTGTGATGAAAAAAAAAAAAAAAAAAAAAAAAAAAAAAAAAAAAATAAAAAGCTTACCGTTACAAAAAAAAAAAAAACAAAAAACAAAAACAAAAATAAAAAGCTTACCGTTACCGACAGGACTTTGCGCAGGTTTCGAGCTACCGGTCTTCTTTTCGAGAATTTTCATCAAATTTGGCGCTAGTTTACAATTAGGCGAATGTTTCAAATGTTCACCGGCCGGATCGTCTCCGTCTTCCCAATTACTAACGCCTACTTTGCACGAGTGACAAATAACTCTGTCCGCTCGGCCGGAATAGTAAAATCCGGCAGCGGCCAGCTCGTTCTTATTGATATGAGAGTAATGCCAATCATCGAACGTTTTCAACCGATCGGATTCGAGCGCTAGGTTCAAATTAGCCGTTCTCAACGGACTGACGTTGTGTTCCGGTCTATTCGGCGTGCATTCGGCAACCCTATGCAGTTCGGCAGTCATTCTGTCGGTGATTCCGCGTAACTTATTTCTATTAACGTGAAAGCATTTAGGAAAATAGTGTTCGTGCTCTACAAACGCGTCGTCTGCTTCTTCCCAGATGATACAGCCACCACATTGGAAACACGCGGTTTTGGTTCCTGGACCTGGGAAACGATCGAATGCGATTATTACACGATGTTAAAAATTTCGCTAAAGATGTGTAGCATTATATACGCTCGAGTAAAATTATTACCTATATAAAAGAATCCGGCTTTACTTAAATCAATTGGTTGCGATCTAAAATTTATAGGCCACGATGCGGATTCGTAGCTTTTCAGCCTATCTTCTTCGGAAGAGTAGTTAGGAAATAAAGGCGTACAGCTGGTATTTACTGGGAATTGCGATTTTCGTTCACCGCTAGATGGTACAGACGTCCGCCTACTTTCAAAAACATTTATACCTACTGGCCAAAAAGCAGAAATCAAAATTAATTAAAGCGGTATTCAAAAAATGGTAGATGAAAAAAAAACTCATATGATATAGCTACGTACTTTGCATACTAAACGAAGGCGGACAATCGGTGGTGGTTCTGGATTTCAATCGATTCATATAGGCGCATTCGGGCCTAGAACGCCTATGCACGTCAAACGGATCAGCACCTATTTCCCATTGCGAGCTGGAGATTTCCAAATGGCAAAAAGGGCATTTGATGAGATCGCCGGTATTGGCATAGTTGATGTAGAAAAAGCCGGCCGCCGCCAAAGTGCGCTCATTGGCAAACGGATTCGACCAACTGGCGAATGTTTTTAGACGATCGCTTTCATCGAATAAATTTAACGAACTGTGGTGATTGCTAGAAGAGCATTCGTGGATTAAATGGTCATCCATGTGAGAGCTATGACAAAAGCCCTCAGCCGAATTATTTGGTAATGGAGTCATCTGTAAACGAAAGAAAAGTAATTTCAAAGTTAAAAAGCCGTCGACGAAAAAAATTAAAACGTATTATATAATATTCACGATTTCACACAGAGATAAAGTAGTCACTGAGGCATGTACGTGTACGCATAACGATTACTTTCACAAGTATATTACTATGAAATATACACCGCAGACCGAGTACGACTACTAAGGTACATATAGCTGGCTGGCAGAATTATTAGTGCCACGGTATATTATACTATGCATATTACGCTGAGTCGATCAATTTTGTCATGTAGAATATTTTCTCAAAATACGTCACTGTCATTAAACCTATATATATACACGATTGTATTACAGAAAATATGCACCGGTCATGATTTTCTAAATTAATAATCGATACGTAAGATTCATCGCTTACTCAAACAAAGTCTATTATACAAACACATTCCAAAACCAAACTCGCGAACGTAATACTGATAAAATAACGCTAAGCAAAACACTTACCCTGTTAATACAATAATTTAAAAAAAAAAAATGAGATCAAAATTTCAAAAAAATGATACTTCTAACTATTTTTTATTTAAATTAAAAAAATAAACGACTTAAAACTTAACGATTCCCGCACACAAACACAACCACAACGCCTACCAGTAACTTCGGCCTCGGCGATTCGGCGTTTACTGAATTCACAATACAGTTCACAGTTTGTTCGTTTTTCTTTCTTTGTCACACATGGCGGCGCTAGTGGAATTTTTCGGAACGAGCTAAAACCGCCCCAGTGTTGCCAAATTTTCAAACGATCGTTAATTTTTGAATTTTACGATTTTTGTTTTTTGATTTTTTCACATTGGATTTTGGATTGAATTAGATGGACGAATTATTATTACGAGAACGAATTTAGTTTAATTATTACTTATTCGAATGGATTCGATAAAATCTTTATTTCGATAAATATTTCATGTAGTTAATAATTTATCAGTAATATGCGAGATGTTGAAAAACGTATGTGAAAATTTTTACGTGTTATGCAAATTCGAATTAATTCCATCTTCGGTTTCACAGTTTCAGCACTCATTACTCATCAGTAGTATTCGTTTTTTGAACATCAAGATGGTGAAAAATTCACGTACCACATTAAGCGTAATAGTTTCGTCAATAATGAAGACTTTTTCTTAGTTATATAAATGATCTGCACATTAATTCTGAATTTCAGATACTTTTTTTTTTGACCATTTCCAAACAACGTGTACGTTCAAGCGGTCAACCCATTCGTATGTAATTAATTTTCGCTGCCATCAGACTATTTCCAAGAGTTACATAAAAAATAATTAATAATACGTAATTAGATACCTGAACAGATCTCAAGTATAACATTATTATTCTGAAAAACGGTCTAACAACCCGATAAATGCAATAAATTAACCAAATCAATACGATTTTAATATATCTGTTCATCGTACGCGAACCAAATACTTGTAAATAAACGCGGCATGCGTGAGTAAATGAATTCCCAACAATGGGAGCTTTTTTTAATCATTAAATCTCTATCCCCAGCCGCGTTAAATCGATAACAAATGTCGCAGTTGGCCATTTCAGTACACCGGTGCATACATTTATGTATAGCTACAGAAGAGACAACATAAAGCATTTATCTCAATACACTTCGAACCTTGAACATTTTCGAACATCATTATAGCAGCAACAACAACAACAACAACACGAATATCAAAAGAATGCGAGTATTTTCCCAAACAAAGAAACTGGTTCAATTTAAATACTCGAAGCTGCGATTAGTGATAAGAATAAACCTTCATGACTCGTGAAATTACTTTGAAGTTTAGAAGTAGAAGTCAACGACGACGACGACGAAGACGAAGACGCAGACGAGGAGTGAAAAAGCTACAGTACATAAGAATAAAGTGTATAGATAGGTACGCCTCCGCATGGAATGTAAGTACCAAAGGAATGTGACTCGTTCAAAGGAGTTCGTTCCGAAAGTATATATAAGTGTTAGCATTGAAAGATAGTAAGTATGCACTTACTTCGGCGTGTATATAAACGAGAGACCAACAATATAGAAAGAAAGATAGAATAGGAAAAAAAAAACGTGCTCTCTCCTATGTAATAAAGGTGTACTATAGAGAATGCAACTTATATTATCGTAGAATTCCAAACAAGGAAAGGAGCCTTCGACACTTACGAACGCTGTTTTAAAATTTACTGTTCGGACTGGGATTCGTACGCAGATCATTCTACATTCTGATATTTTTCTGTAAAAAAATGAATGAATATTGTCGGCAGAAGGGAGCCAGACGAATGATAAGATATCGCTTGATTCGCAGATATTCCAATCTGCATGATAAGATACATGCATGTAACTATTTGTAAGTAAGTGAAACGAATAGACGTTATTTTTTAATAATAAGATTCGTGCTTTGTGCAACAACGATGATGATTCTTTACATGTAGACTTTAACCGGGAACCATATGCATCAGTCATCCATTATTGCATGAGTGACAGATTACAAATTATCTATACCAACAACAAACTGATAATATTCTTTCATTGTTCTAGTACTCGGATTCTCAGGTTTATCGACATTCGACAATTCATCACGACAGACGCGAACATCAACATCGAACCAAAATTCGTATCGTATTGCATTGTATGGCCAATCAATGTACGTAGATAACGAGTTATTCGCACCTATTACCATCGTGGAGTATAAATGGTCCACAAGTACGTACAGTGAACGTTGCTAGAATTCTGGCTCCATGTAAAAACCGAACTCGCCATCTCCATCTCCATCTCGGCCGCTATTCATACGTATACGTATACGAATTCCAAACCCTACCGGTACTGAATTACCTGACCTCAACGTTCTCAACAATCATGCTAGGTATGCGTTCGACCTGGAACTGGAATACTACATAGCATTCGTAAATCACGATTCAATCTAGCCGCAATTTATATATACAGTAAATGTATAGTATGCACAGTATACTCGCAGTACGTACAATAATCTCGTACACGTATACGTATTGGTATTGGTATTGGTATTCTTTTAGATACAAGCTCTAGAGCTGTGTACATACTGTAGATAGATACCCACGTCGCTATTTACCGCAAGCGTTACGATACTGTAATAGTATTTTCAATCATGTTCGCTCGTTACAGTATGTATTTTTTTTTCATTTCGTTACGCCACTGCCATTGCCGATGCCGAGCCTCTGATATCATTGAAAAACAAAAATATAATCTTGTTAATTAAAGATGCTCGTCAGTTGGATGATCTTCCATAACAGTACATCCGCCCATCGGTATCTAACGTCGTAGTCGGCATCTTCTTCTTCGTGTATGTGTGTGTGTGTGTGTGTGTGTGTGTTGAATAGTGTATACGCCTCCATATTAACAATCCAATTGTTGTTTACATTACGCTTGGTAGAATACACATATGCATGTGTATGTAAGTTGGAGTATGCATTGCGATGGTATGGCGTAGTGTTAGGCGAATGTTTTGTTTTTTTATATCGTCTTTCGTATGCATCGTTGCATCGCATCGCAATAATACTAAACAACACATTATTACACAAGTGAGTATAATATTATTTTTTCATTTAATAGGTAAATGACGACGATGGTGACCATTCAGCATTCAACAACGTAGGTATTACATGCACATATGTATCATTTTACTCTTATGGCTAAACTGCGTGATTCTTTGATACAGATTTCAACTTCATTAATGAACTATCTTCGTCCTTAACGGATCGCCGCACCATTCATGATTACCAACTCTTATCTACTAGTTGCTGATAACGTATTTAAGAATGAAATCGCAGCACAGATACGACGAGAAACCGCCTACGGTTCTGTAAACGAACAGATTTAGGAATTTTTAACGTTTAGTTTTGAAATAAGTATGTATTCGTGGTGTAAGGATAAAAATATCTATGTATGTGGTTACCAGCACTAGCAAGGATGAAAGAGCCAATGAATTTTGATTCTTTTTCTTGTTCTTGTTCTTACGAATCAAAATTTTTGCTCTCGTTAATTTTGTTTTCATTTAGTTCTAGTTCGTTACAGTTCTTGAAATATTTAGTTTCCGTTTTTCTGTTCTTGTTCTCTATTTGGTTCTCTCGTTTTCTGTTTTCATTCTTGTCGATGTTTGCTCTTCAACTCAACTCGCCAAATTTTTGAAAATTCGACTAAAAGTCGTCAAATCGATGAAAAAATCAGGGAAAACAAGAGTGAGATCTCGAAAAAAATCATTAATCTCGTTTTTTTTCTCGTTCTTCAATATTATTCAAGTCCCAGTTATCTGTAGAATACCAAATTGGTGTACTTCGAATTAATCTGGAAAATTTTTCAAATCCCGTTTGGGCGCATTACCATGGGCTATCCTCGACGCTGATTAGCTACTTCTGCACGTTTACGCTGATGAGTGTATTATAAATGTCACAAAATTTGGTTGGCGCATGCGCACATGTGATTTATGCAGTGTGTTTCATTGGTTCGGACACCCCCTCCCCCTCAGCTCCTATCACAGCAGAATGAGAATTTTCCGTGTTAAAAATGTGAAGTTGGCATTTTGTTTCTAAAAACACCAATAGGAAGTGTTAGGTGTTGGAAAATAAAATGAAAAATACATAGAAACAGGTTGCCAACCTATTTTTTTTAACACGAAAAATTCTCGTTTTGCCAAGTAGAGTGCAAAAATCAATTGAACATCCTGCAGTTTTAGGCGATGGTGTCGCTCCCAGCGAGATTTTTCGAACTAATTTCGTTGTTTTATGCAAGAGCGCCAACCTGGAATTCTATATAACTTTGATTCAAGTCTTCGTTGTCCTTTTTTAGCCTGATTTTCTGTCATATTGTCAATAAAAGCCAGGCTATCACGATCTAATAACCTACAAAGCCTATTTTATTTTATCCCCCTCCCCCCTCCCCCCAACTAAAAAATTCTTTGCTCAGCTCGATACCAGGGTTAGAATTCTGTGCGCAAAGTAAGCATTATGCATTTTTGGACAGAATAGGGCGCAGAATGCATAATGAACGCAGAATAGGCAGAATGATGCATAATGCAAAATTATTAGCTAAATTTTGTGAATACAAAGCCAAAAATTGTTGAAAATAAGCAAAATCTTCAATTCCTCAGTTATTTTCCTTGAATCTTCAAACTTCAATTTCATCCATTTTTCATTCTTTTAAAAATGATTTAAATGGGAAAACAGAAAATAATTTAAGAAAAAACTAATAAATCGTTAAATCAGTAGTATTTCACCGTAAATACGATAATTTACAGCTCATTTTACGTATTATGCATATTCTGCATCCTGCACAGAATAGACGTTCATTCTGCGTGAGCTATTCGGCGCTGCAGAATAAAAAATATTCTGCAGCGTTTATTCTGCTCAACAACCCTGCTCGATGCTGATCAAAATCGATCAAATTTGAAGAATGGGCTTCGATTAGAAGGCCATTTGATAATCTGGAGTGCGCATGACCGCGGGTCAAAATTCAGCTGTGTCCAAATTTAGAGAAACAGGTGTTGAGGGCCTAAAATTTCAAAAATTTTTCTTTTTTAAGCCATTCCTTATACAATCTAAAGTTGTCTACCATATGCAAAAATCACCCTTCTAGGTCAATTAGGGCAGGAAATATGAAGGTTTTTTCCATTTTGACCTTAAAAAAGAGCTGTTTCTCCCTTAACTCCCCACCAAATTGATCCAGGAAGTTGAAATTCGGTATGTACACTTGATAGCAGCCATAGATGTGCCTTTTTGGAGTTTCAACTTTTCAGACTCATTGCGCCCCCTTACAGCCCAGAAATGTGGTTTTTGGCCAGAGTTTCTTATGTTTTGAGTTTGTTCATCGTGTAACTCCCCTCACCTCCACTCCAAATTGATCTAGGAGGTTGAAATTTAGTATGTAGACTTAGTAGAGGCCATAGATGTGCCTTTTTGGAGTTTCGATTTTTCAGGCTCATTGCCCCCCCCCCCCACAGTCCAGAAATGTGGTTTTTGGCCGGAGTTTCTAGTTTCTTCTGTTTTGAGTTTGTTCATCGTGTAACTCCCCTTAGCTCCACTGCAAATTAATCTAGGAAGTTGAAATTTAGTATGTAGACTTAGTACAGGCCATAGATGTGCCTTTTTGAAGTTTCGACTTTTCAGGCTCATTGCTCCCCCCTCCCCCCTAAACCAGAAATGTGGTTTGGACCGGAGTTTCTTATGTTTTTAGTTTGTTCATCGTGTAACTCCCCTTAGCTCCATTCCAAATTGATCTAGGAAGTTGAAATTTAGTATGTAGACTTAGTAGAGGCCTTAGATGAACCCTTTTGGGTTTTCGACTTTTCAGACCCGTTGCGTCCCCTCACAACCACAAAAAAGCTGTGTTTTATTGGTTTTTCTTATTTTTTTGAGTTTGTTCCTCGTATAACTACCTCACAAATTGCGTTAGGAATTTGAAACTTGGTATGTAGATTCACTATAGGTCCTAGATGTGCCTTTTGTTGGTGTCGACTGTTTGCCCCTGCCCCCTCACCATTGAAACCCTCCCATACCTATCATATCTGACGAAAATCAAGCTGAGAAGCATCTCTTGTTCTTGTGCTCTAAAATCGCATGTTCTTTACATCTTTGGCTTTCGGTTCTCCGTTGTTCTTCCGTTTCTGGTCACTAGTTGATCGATCGAACGAGCTAGATGCTTTAGAATTAGAAGTGACCGCGTCGTTATATTCTAACTGCGTTCGTTTATCGTATTTACTGTTTCAGATCTGCGATGCAATTTCAACCGAACAAACGAACCTGTGCGTACTACATATAAACTATGAATACAATTCGGTGGCGACGCGACGTCGGCGGGCGATAATTTTTCGGTCATACTGCGAACACTGGCGCAATTGTAATTACACAAACAATGTACCATACGATTATTACTACATCGTCACGTTACACTCCGCTAACATGTATCAAGGACGTCGAACGCGCTATATAACTCTTTCTAGCTGGGCGATTTCTAATTTCTCATCGTGGTTGTTGTAGCCAGCGTTGGATCGTTGAATTCACGACATTATATACCCCGTACATGTATACAGCAGACTAACGCGGCACAGCACGGCGCGCCGAATTCGTATTCTATATCGTTCAAAATGAACGCAAGTTAACACCGCGTAACGCGCGCCCGCTTCGACCGGAAACATTATTTCAAACAACGGAAACCATTCGGTTAACGTTACGTCGATTGATTCGGTTAATTAAAAATAATTAACGATGATGTACCTACTACGCGCTGCAGCAATCGTTAAAATTTCAACTGATCGTCGTCGAACGGACCATTTTGAGTGTATGGTGGTCGTTAACAGCTTCGATATGGATATCACGTATTGGTGGATTTTTTTTCTCTTTCTTATCATCTCGTGAAGTAGAGATTATCGTATCGATTTTTGTACGTCGTCGCTATCGCCATTGTAATTATTATCCCTACCACATTGTCGGGTTTCGGTTTCGAGATTATTATGGTAAATGAATGAATGACGTAAGGAAGGAAGGAACGAACGAACGAAGAAGTAAAATACTGTTACGCGATTACTATGTAGTAGTATGGTTAGGCTGACGATGACGCCTTGTATACTACAGACAAGTCTACAGCAGATGATAGGGCACAGGCCTGCCGCTCCAGTCCAATCACAGACACGATACCTATATATAGGAAAATATATATATATATATACTACAGAGGAGAAGAAGAAAAAAGTAACCGGCATCTATACACATACTACATAGAATCATTACAACATCTTATATATGTATATCTGTATACACTATACTATACACAGTGGTGTAAAGAAGAAAGATACAAATGGTAGAAGATGCGGAGGCGCAGAGCGAAGACGAAGAGATAGCGGAGGAAAAAAGGTCTCGAAAAAACGTGCACAGGTCGCATTCCACAGCGTTCACCGGAGGCAACGGGGACCGCCGGGGGGGAACACAACGAGAGCAATAACATGAATGGCTTTTTTTTTTTCGTAGGTCGGCGGCGGTTCAGACCACCAGCACGGTGTACGTTTACACAGACTCCAACTGCATAGCTGTATCTATGTGTGAGTGCAATCTTGTAACATAAAGGCCGGTATGTTCTCACGCAACTTACTCCACCTCGCGTCTCGTACGTACGCTGCAGGCTCCGGGACTAGACCGTTTAACGCCGCGTGAATAAACGCCTCCTTCCAGCCATCGCTCTTTCTCTATTACACATCTTCGTTCTGTGTATTACCTTTCTCTTTCCATCTTCGGTTTGGTATCGTCTTGCGTGAACAGTACAACCACATATAACCGGCGAAAGAGGGAAAGAGCTGGAGCGATTCGAACCACCAACACAGACGCACATAGCAGAGATCAACTTTCTGAGAAATCCGACAAATACGGCGCAGGCCGGCACCGCGCCGCATTCCGTAACACAGCTGAAGAAACAAATGCCATTATAGCGAGCGAGCAATCAATGCAATGCAATGCATTCCAGCCAAGCCCCACAGTTGCCAATTCGTTTGTTTGTGTGTTCGGTCGTCGTGGCCCCGTGTGAAAATGCAGATATCATCACCCAGAGCCGGATGGATGATCGCCAGCGAATTCCTTAGATTAGAGGATTATCTGCGTGTACTCGAGATCCTTTGCAGTGATACTGATCGAAGAGATCTGCTAAGATAAATGCAATTACTTTGTTCGTCCAGTTGCAAATGTTGGCTACGTAGCAGTTGACTTGGTATTTGAATTTTCTTCGATAATTCCAACATTTTGTTACGCTGGCAGTTCTAGTGCTTTGGGAATAACACCTACTCCCAAGCAGCGGAACGCCTAAATAAATCCCGACAAAGACGGCGACGACTACGTTGTTATAGGCTATACACATTTATGGAAAATACTTCCTGTTACTAGTATCTCAAAGTATACGCGTATATGTCTCGGTGTATGAAAAAGACGGCGGCGGCGACGGAAACGGATCTTTTATAATTCATTCTTAATGTATACAATACGTTCACCAAAGCCTCTCCCTGTACGCACTATTAACTTTACGAGGTTATTATCCCGATATTCCAGAACCACTTGTATGTAAAGTGGACATATGAAAAGGGAAAAAAGCAACCGACAAGGTTTTAAAAATTTTTTAAAAGATTTACCTACACATTAGGACGTAGGTTATCCCCTCTTTTTGGAACGAATATTAATTAAACACGGCGTAGAATTAAGAATATCCAAGTGAACGAAAATAACAATACCTGTGAGGCTACAACGATAAGCAACGACGACGACGACGAAGACGACGAGTTCATTATACACATTACACATGTAATCAAAATGCTAATCAGCTGACCACTACCGGTGGACACTGCTGGACAGGTGTTGCCCTATGAGAATAGGCCGGCCTGCGATGAGTAATAATCTGAAGAAAACCACCGCATAGATGCCTGGCAGAGATTCATCAATAATAAATCCAGAATCAGACTTATGGTTCGTGTGCCTGCTTCGAAAAAACTCCATTTTGATGATGGAACTTGAAGAGACCGAGCACCGAGCAACGCGATCATATCAACCATTTTCATCGTGTACACACAAAGACCATTATCTATCGATAACCTCCTCCTCTGTTTGGAAATCGTGACTTATTAAAAGAAAAAAAAAAAAAGGCGACGGTGAATCCGATTCTATAATCCGGGCAATTCTAGAAATTCTTCGGCAAAGACCACTAACCTGTCGGTTATCGCATTCAGGGACATACTAACCGAGTATAACCAGTTTCGTGTCTTCTTTATTTGTACCTGAATGTGTGTGGATTTGCGCCTGGATAAAGGCGAGGTTGCCATACTGATAATACACGGTTGGTGGAATTTTGCAACTGTTTGGTATGCATATTGGTAAGCTGGTATGTGCCTATAGTAATCTAGCTGTGTAAAGGATGATGAATGAAAGTGAAATTAAGGTGTAGAAAAGATAATGATATGAGTTGGCTTCATACTATGGTCCATAGCTAGACCACTGGTTATCTCGAACAGCTCCAGAATCAGGCAAATACTATCGGAACGATTCACTAGTATCGACTACTCGAGCTTAAAAAGTTTCAAATGCTTTCTAGTTGATTTGTGATGCCATATTGTCGAAGAAAATCAAGCTCTTACACTCTGCCGATTCGAAGGCAAATTCAAAGGACAGTGGTAAATAATTTTAGAACCACTTAGTATTATTTTACTAAACGGATTTATATATTAATCTCATCGATGTATCTATTTATAATTTCTCATAGTGTAATACACTCTGTAAACGCAAACTACAAAAATACTAATTCCTAGCCCATTTCGCTACCAAATTTGGTCCCTTGGGCCGGATTATACTATCCGGTCATCAATCTTCATCATACGTCTCGAAAAAACTCCACAATCAGTACATCTGACCACGGTAATGATCCAGATGATCCATCCACCGAAGAAGTTCCCAAAACTGTCGATTTACCAGATGAAAAAAAATAATATTGCAAAATATTATTTAACAAACTCGAACCACTGCAATAGGAATTTAAAAGACATCGTTGACGAAGAGCTTCGAGAATTAGCCGTATTGAAAGAAAATTACGATGAGAAAGCCATCGAAGCAAAACTGGATGGCAATGTGAACATCGATAAATGGAAAGAGTTCAAACGATTATATAAACATAAACGAAATGGCCTACTAGAAAAACGCTCACATCTCGACGCCTTTCCGAATGATGGCCTAAAATTACCAAAGATCAATGTTCTGAAATTCGACAGACGACAGCAAAATTGACTGACCTTCAGAAACCTATTTGCAACATTTCTCAACTAAAATTCATCAGTTGCTTGGAAGGAGAGGCTCTCGACCTAATCGAAAATTCAACTATTTCTGAAACCAATTATGCAAAATGTTGGAAAATTTTAATTTCTCATTTTAACGACCCTTTCCAACAACTAAATTGAGTCTAGAATAATTTGTGGAAATGGATGTTGAGGGACAAAAATCGCAAACAATTATGATATATTGAACCAATCGGTAGAGAATCACAAGTTGCGTATTATATGCAAAACTCCACCTTCTACATTGATTAGCAGGAGAGATATTGGAGTTTGACCTTGAATGAAGGAAGTTCCTCGCACAAAAGCTAAAATTGGACAGGTGAATTGTGGATTCAATAGCTTCCTTAGACGGGCCTTTTGAGAGTTTCAACTATTCAGTCCCATTGCATCCTCTAATAGCAATACAAAAGTGGTTTTTGGTGGGGTTTGAGTTTTCGCCATTTTTCCAGTTTGTCTGACACAAAACTCCCCCCTCCCCTCTCCAACTGAACGAGGCGGTTGGTGGAATATTTACGGATAAGCATAAGCAAAATGACCTTGTTTTCAGATTTACAAAGTTTTCACAAAACCAACATTAGATGCTTCTAAATAAAATTTTAGAGTCAAAAAAATTTCCCCTCTCTTCAGGAATATCAAAAAACTCATTTTAATGGGAAAAATTCTACATTTGTCCGTATTGGAGTAAAAATTATGGTTTCAATCTAATTGTTGAGAGCAAAGATGGACCTAGCAATATAACGTTTTTTTTTTAATTTTCACCGCTAAGGATGAAGGAGGAGAGAAGGGGTGGTGATGAAATTGATGAAATAAAACTTTGAATTGTTGAAGGTATAAACTTTTGGGGGAGAGGGATTAGCATCACCACCGCCCCTCCCCCTCATTTCCGCTTACAGGCACTGAAACACCAAGATGGAAATAAGCGGGTACAGCGATAAGGGCATTACTGAAAATTTTGTTCAGAGTTACTCAAAACTTCTCCGTTAGGAGCGCTGTTCATTAATCTCTGCGCAACTTGTTCACAATCTTTGATTGGTCAAGATCTCAGACGCTCTCACCAACGACCGTGTCCAGCTAGAATTAGTGAACAGCGCTTTTACAGAGGAAAAACAAGCAGAACTCAAAACCGCAATCCCTGTACCCCCCTCGCCGAGCAGGAGATTTCCATTTCGACGTTTCAATGTCCATACTGGAAAAATTCATATAAGTATGAATAGGAAAATTTTCAGGCCCGTAGTCAGAAGGGGTCAATAGGGGGCGTTGCCCCCCTAGAAAAATTACCCAAAAACCCCATTTTTTTACTTTTTTCTTGGTCATTGACACAAAAATTAATAAATCTACATAAATGTGTTTCAAATCGATGGTCACATTGATGAATTGACATATTT
>FIZR01015880.1:0-19504 GCA_900060175.1 Ferrisia virgata
CGTTCGTCCACATAGCATTCCGGTCTCAATCGAATCAGTTCGTGTTCAGCTCTGCTTTGATAAATTTAATTAGACTAGAGTAAAATTACGCAACCACTGGAGCACACCCTTAAGCGCATTTAGGTGATTTTTTCCGAGGTCTGGATCGAGTTGAAGTGCAAAAACCAACAAGAATGACAGAGAACCAGACAAAATCGAATAAACGACAAGAACAGAAAACGAGAACAAGATTTCAAGAACTATGAAAAACAAGAACAAAATGAGAACAAAGTTTACAAAATACAGCAAAAAATTTTGATTCGTTAAATAAGAACAAGAACGAGAACCAAAATTTACTCGTTCTTCCATTCCTGGTCGGATTACAGTTCACAATTCACAGTTCACAAAAGTACAAAATAATGCAGCGAAAAATTAAAAAAAAAAATGATTTGTACCTAACGAATTTTATGTATTCATATTTGTTACACTGGTAAAAGTATGGTGGCGCTTCTTACGTAATTTCACACAACTATTGAAATTTTTTTTGATAAACCAAAAAATAAAAACAAAACAATAGAATAAAATTCGAGTGCAAAATGTTCAGAAAAAAATATATTCCTTTCAAGAGGATATACAAATAAATTATAATAATACGCAAATTTTGTATTAACCTCGTTTGTTATTAGTTTATCATATATACAGTTATATGACGAAACAATGAAAATATCTTAAAATATTTTCAAAACATTAATGGTTATAAATAATTTTTTATCATTGTATTAAAAGTGATAATATGGATAAGAACGACTCTGCAATCAATCCTTTAGAGACTTTGATACCACCAAACATCACCGATGACACTAGCTTGCCGGTAAATGATCGAAACAACAAACTAACGCAAAATAAACGTTCTACTTCGACCCAGAACCTCGTCATAAAATATTTTCCCGACGATTACGCGGATAACACCACCAACGGAGACTCTAGTAAGCCATCAAAAGTACCCTATAACTGGCAAAGTTCAAAAACCTGCATTAAGGAAAGAATAGAATTCATGTTTAACAACGAAACGCTAGCTGATGTTCATTTTGTTGTGGGTAAAGATGCCAAAAAACAGAAAATCCCAGCTCATAAATTCGTACTATCTGTTGGCAGTGCAGTTTTCAACGCTATGTTTAATGGTGATTTGGCAATGAAAACTGATGAAATAGAAATACCAGATGTTGAGCCAGCAGCTTTCTTCGCTTTATTAAGGTAATCTACCAATTGTAATATTACAGGAGAAAAAGAACCAGTTATCAACCAAAACATATGTTACAGATTTTTATATTCTGATAATGTTCGTATTGGGCCGGAATCTGTGATGACTACTTTATATACAGCTAAAAAATATGCAGTACCTGCGTTGGAAAAACACTGCGTTGAATTCTTGCAACATAATCTCTCATCAGACAATGCTTTCATGTTATTAACCCAGGTAGATTTTAGTAAATTATACCTAATTTGTGATTATGAGTTATCAATTCTGATTGAAATTATTTCAGGCAAGACTATTCGACGAACCTCAGCTGGCAAGCTTATGCTTAAAAACTATTGATAAACATACAGCGGATGCAATTATAGCAGAGGGGTTTACCGACGTAGATCTAGAAACTTTATGTTGTGTTTTAGAACGAGATACTTTACGAATAAAAGAAGTTAAACTGTTTCAAGCTGTAAAAAGGTAAATATTATGCAAACTTGAAGTTGACATTATTTAAATTACCGGTCTCCTTTCGTGTGAACTTATAGATGGGCAGAAGCCGAATGTAAACGTCAAAATTTACCCATCACAGCAGATAATCAAAGAACAGTATTAGATCGAGCATTACAATTAATTCGTTTTCCTTTAATGGCTATCGAAGATTTCGCTAGCACTGCCGCTCAATCCGGAATTTTAACCGAGAAAGAAATCGTATCAATATTTTTATATTTCACCGTTAATCCTAAACCTTCGATTATGTTTGTTGATACACCTCGCAGTATGGCAGGAAATGGGTATTTTGTGAATCGATTCCAGCAAACTGAGATGCGTTGGGGATATAGCGGCACTTGTGACAGAATAAGGTGTATAATTATCACGTTGTTTTTGTACGGTTTAAATTTAAAACGAACAAACCATATTAACCCAGTACCCATTTCAGATTCACTGTTGATCAGCCCATACATGTGATTGGGTTTGGATTGTACGGTTCAGTTTATCAACCAGCTGAATATAAAGTATGCATACAACTTATTCAGGCAGCTTCCGGTAAAATTTTGGGTCGTAATGAAACGTCTTATAGTGGAGATGGAACTCCAAATATATTCAAAGTATTGTTCTCCGAACCCATACAAATTTCCAGAAATACAAGTTATATCGCTTCGGCAGCTATTCAAGTAAGTTCTATAATAAACCTGAACTTATCAAACATCACTTCTTGTATAACTATGAAGTAATTATGCTTTTTAGGGTCCAGATTCTTATTACGGAGCAAAGGGGCAACGTAAAGTTCTGGCAGATAGTCCTAATGGTAAGATAACTTTTCAGTTCATCTATTCAAACGGGAATAATAACGGTTCCTCTGTTGAAGACGGTCAAATTCCGCAAATATTATTCTATGTGTAACCTTCGCTAATTCATTTTTTAAGATATCATTAGCCTGATTTTCTATGTCATATTGTCAATGAAAACCAAGCCATTACAGTCTAACGACCAATGGTGAGGGAGGGGGGATATCAACAAAATTTGTTTTTTGGGGTCCTAGAAGAACATTAGGCCAATTTTGAGCAATTGCAGATTTTTAATTTCATCCCCCCCCCCATATTAAAATCATTTACTCCGCTCAGTTTGGCAGCGAATTAGATATATCTGAGTGGGGATGACCTTGAATAAAAATTCAGTTATGCCCCAGGAGGTGCTGAGGGGCCAAAAACGTGAAAATTGTTCACGTTTGAGCCAGTCGATAGAGAATCTAAAATCGTATAATATATCCGAAAATCAGCCTCCTAGGTCATTAGGAGGGGAGATATGAGGGTTTTTCCCTTTTTGAATTTGAAAAAGGACTATCCTCTCCATATCTCCTTACCGAATTGAGCTAGGAAGCTGAAATTTTGTATGTACATTTAGTGGGAGCTTTAAATGTGCCTTTTGGGTTTCGACTATTTAGCCCCATTTAACCCTTCCTACCCGCAATGCTGCTTTTTTTTAATTCTCAATGATTGTAATATGGCACGAAAATCAGGCTGAAAAAGCTTTGCAAAGCGAAGCTTTTTTTTTTCTTCTAATAGGTTGTCATTTGTTATAAATTCAGCTACAGTCAGCTACACTTACAAATAATTATTTATGTTTTTTGTTTTTGTATTTTTGTTACCTCAAAAATTAATCTTGTATCTAATTATGTTTTTCTGTGACATATACCAGTACTTTTCTTGATATGAAATTTCTTGAAATTACTTAATTAAAGTAGATATTCGACTGAATAATTTATTTTTCCAATTATATCTACATTAGTTACATTTTTATGATGACTTCTACGATGAAAGTAATAAAGCTGCAACAATATCCGAAAATTAACACGATAAAAGCGACTTCTAAATCGTTGAATGTAAATATCTTGTTTTCCATTTGCTCGTTACCATTTTTCAATGCAATTTCGGGTTTGAGTAATTTGATAATTTTGAAATTTATCTCTCCGTCCCATTTCATTATGAGACCTGATTCCACGACTCGTCTAATGATCGAATTAAATTCCTCGACGAATGAAAAATTCCATCCGACGACGAAAGTTGTATAATACTTCAAAGGGCATTCGGTAATTTTATGAACAATCACGCTTCGATTTTGTTTCTTGATGGAAAAAGTACGAAACATTTTTTGCTTATGATGAATAAATCTAGCCAAAAATGCAAAATTGAAGTTACGAAAATCTTCATCTTTAACACGTTTCACTCTTGAGGCCATAGTTCTTAGAAGATCATCTTGTTTGAAAACCTCACTTAAACCCGATTTGCCAACTTTGATTTCCATTTTGGTTCGATTCAGTTCAGCTAACGTATCTATGTCTTTATAAAACATAGGTACACTGAGTAACATAACCAAAGATCCTTGGAAAGATGTCACAATTACGTACATTTGGCTTAAAAATATAATCAAAATTATACGCGAACTCGGATATTTAAATTGCCAAAATGAAACTGGCATGTTTATGGCGATTGAAAATAGACTCAAAGGGATGTTGGAATTTTCTTCCCATTTAAGATAATTTCGATGCACGTAATATATAAAATACCTAACCAACCCAACAGATCCAAAAGCTAGCAACATAGCTAACCATACTTCTTGAGGGAAGCATTTAAATGGAGCCATATATTTTGGTATTTTTCCAGCTTTAGGAACCAGTAAACAAACATAATCCATGTTAAAGGGATACAAATACTTGTATTCTTCGGTATCAGGTTTTTTGATGAAATAACCATTACAAGCGATATCACTTTTACCATAAACGATATCTGCTAAACCACCAGTGTATTTACCATGGGCATAAGATCCGAATTTTTTTCTATCACTGCTACGTAATACGACTGGTGTAAAGTTCAATTTATCCGAAAGTACTTCCAGTAGTTTGTAATTTGCTCCGTATAATTTTTTGTTTATTTTCATTACTTCCGGAACACGCTCAAACAATGTCACACGTAAAAAAGATTTCTTAAAATTTCTCATATCGAATATATGCTTAGAAATAAATTCTTTCAAGTTTATTTTTTTCGAGCTGTTTGAAATGATATCGTGAATATATGCTTCATACGAACCAATGTTATCAAACAGGATAGCTCGACGAATCTTGAATCTACTCCACATTGTGTAGAGGGTTTTTTCGATGTTTGCATTTTTTAGAAATATAACGTAATGTAAATTTACATCCAGGTTCAGATAATTTTTTCGAATAAAATTTATCAGCGTATTTTCTGAATGAAAATATAAAATATTCAATTTACCAGAAAACGAGACCAATGTGTTCTTCAAAGTAAAAATTGAAACAGGAATTGGAATCTGTTGTATTTGAGTACAAATTCGAGAGCAAAAATTCGTTTGATTTTCGCAAATTATTCCAACGTGTGGAAATTCAAAATTTGAATTTAATACATTGACGATATTTTTAACATAGTAATCATCAATTGAAGCATTAACAGGCTCGATATTCGCGAACGCGAAATTACTGAAAAAATAATAAGTAAGGACAACGTAGAACAACATGATTGCATCGATTAAATTCACAGAAGTATAAATCCACCAAAGGTACCTATCACCTGCTTCTAATTACAAAAAGAAAAAACAAATACTTGACCAAGCCTTCAAGGTACTTTAATAGACATTTCAATTAAAAACTAACGAGATGTAAATACGAATGAAAAGAATAAAGAATACGAAAAATTAAAAATTGTAACAAAATATATTTCACGATAATTGCAAAAAAATTTTCAGTCATTAATTCTAACAATTATCTTGGCCTTGCTCTATTATGTCGGAAAGTTCTTCCTCTAATGGCAGAGTTTCCTTTTACTTTTGGTAACGGTGATTTAGGTCTAAGCGCTTCGATTCGTTCGGTACAACCGGTAGTAATACTCGATGACGTAAAGTACTTCGAATAAACATCGGCACTAAAATTACTATTCGTAATCTCAGGTCCTAGCGTCAGCCATCCTGGTCTAATTGTACTATCACGACCAAAAATATGTAATCTACGAAATGGAAAAATAAAAATCAATCGCAGTTCTTAAAATGGTTATCATTATCACAAACGATTCTGTATATTCGTTAAATTCACCTTCTTCTGCCTAAACAAAAATGTTCGATAATATAAAATATTTCAACAGGTTTATCTAACGATCCGCATTCATTTTCTTCGCTAATAATAAGATCTATATCGATGTTAGCGTGAATAAAATCACCATCTGTTGATCTTCGAACAGTGCCTTTAATGCCCATTAAACAATGTTCCTACAACATAATAAATTAACATAGACGAATAATAATTAAACATTGGCGTTGTTTTTTTCAAACTTACCTTGGTCCTTTGAAAAATAGCTTTAGAGTCTAAATTTTTCGAATGTCCAGGATTATTAATATTTGTACGTATCCAACATATATCTTCGCATCTACGAAATCCCCATTTTTTCAAACAATTTCTACCCATATCGAGACCATCGGACGATCCACACCATAAAAATACGAAACTACGCGGTGCAGCTACAGCACCAATATTCAAATTCATCACTTGCTCCCAAGACCAAAAATCTAAATTTGTTGCACCCATTGTTCGTTGATACTCTTCCAAAGGTGGTTCAATCAGGATAACGTCGAATTTATTATTCAAATCTAATAAATTATATTTGCGCAGATCGCATTTCAAATACATCGGAGGTGTTGACGTTAAAGCTACGTGCTCATCCTGTAACATTAAAAATATAATTAGAGTATGTTTTGAAAGCCTTCCAGCACTAGTATATTTTTCGAAATTACCTTTAATTTTATTAACTCGCGGAGTCTAGGATATTCTTCAAATCGATCGTTTAAGCCAACGTCTCTAATGAAATTCTGAGGACGTTGTCCGGTATCTACAAAATGCTGGCAGTAGTCGTTATGAGGGTTGCTTGATCGCGTACCCTAAGTTAAAACAATAGCCGCATCATTACATAGGAAATTCTAATTATATACAAATATGTCACATACACGACTGGGTTGCATATTACCTTGAGAAAAGTTGAAGATCCTTTGTATAGTACTCCATTTACTTGTTCTGTGCGAGAAGAACGAGGATGCAGTTTGGAATTACACTTGAATTTGTGATAATGTTTACCATTATTGCCGGTATTTCGGCCTAGTGCTACGTGCAATTCTTTTATATTACGAATTCCGAACTATACCCATCAAGAATATAACAACTTGATCAATAAGTATATGAAATAATAAACTGTATATATAAACAAAAGTTACTTACAGTTTGGGCTAATAGTTTTTTTCGTTTTTTTGACTTCTCTTTCAATGATTTTATTAATTCGCTCATGGTAAGTAGATATTTTGAATCAAGTAATCAACGAATAAAAAAATTAATGTCACTGCATCACATAGAATTTAAAATTATACCAAAAGGCATTGGGTACGTTTCAGAATTAATTAATAAAAGAAGAAAATTATTCACACCTTCACAGTTCACACGCTGCAAAAGAAAAATTTCGAAAAAAAATTTCTGTTGATAACGTAAAATAAATATAAACAACACCGAGCGCTAACGTCGTAAAAACTATGAACTATAAAAAGTAGGTTTCTTTGTAGGTAAAGGTAGGTACGAATGCAGGGTAACCAATATTCAACCGGACGTAAAAAAAAAATTAAAAAGTTGAGTACGTTTAATTATTTTTTATTTTTTAATTTAATAATGGTTTTATTTATAAAATAAGTATGTAATTAAAAAATGTACTACACAATTGATTGATTATTGATTAAATATTCATATTGAAAATATTATATATAAAAATCAAACATTTTTGAATTATTTGAAAAATTATATTAAAAAATGAATCGACTGAATACAAAATCAAGTTGATTTTCAAATTCAAAGGTTTATTATAAGAAAGCATTTCACCGTGACAGTATTTTTCAATCTTTTCACTCAAAAGTTTTCGGGAATAAATGTGATACATTCAAAAGATAAGAAAGCATATAGCGATAATTCAAACCAAACACATGCAGCTAATTTTCCAATAATTATATACTTTGCATGTAATACTGTAATGTAATAGCTATAAAATCACGAAATAATTATTAATTAAGTAATTTAATCAAAAAGCAATATCCATTGCCCTTTTATTGACATTGCAGGTTATTACTACCGATATCATATACTCGGGTATGTATGCATATAGGTGCACTCATTTACACACTGATTTTTAAGATTTCATCATCACTCGGCTACACATATCATACGTTATGTTATTACAATAAAAAAAACTTGCGATGCCTTTTTAGCCTGATTTTCTTAAGATACATATTGCGAACAGGAAAATTGAGAAACGATGTTTTTTTCTTAAGAGTAGGAAGGGATTAATGGGACTAGAAAGTCGAACCTCCTCCCACAAGAGCACATGTAAGGTCCCTACTAAATTTACATACCAAATTGTAGCTTCTTAACTCTATTTGGAGGAGAGTTATGCAAGAAAACTAACTCAAAAAACTCAACCAATGAGTAAACCTGACCAAAAAATAACATTTTTGAGGCTGTGAGGGGGTGCAAAGGAGCTGAAAATTCGGGACCCCCAAAATACACATCAAAGCTCCTACTGAATATACATACCAAATTTCAATTTACTAGCTTATTTTGGTGGGGAGAAAGGAGAGGAACAGCCATTTTTCAATGTCAAAAAGGGGGAAACCCCTCATATCTCCCTTTCTAATTGACTTAGGAGCTTGATTTTTGGATATGTTATACAACTTTGGATTCTCTGTCGATCGACTCCAACAGGGACAAATTTTACATTTTTGGCCCCTCAGAACCCCCTCCCCCAAATTGGGGCATAGCTGAATTTTGACCCAAGGTCATTCCCGTTTAAATATATCTAATTTACCGTCAAACTGAGCCGATTGACCGAATTGGAGCGATTTTGGTCAGTATCAAGGAAAGTCAATGATTTTAATGTTCGGGAAAAAAATAAATAAAAAAAATAAAAATAAATATCTGGCATGAACAAAAATTGTCTTATTGGCCTTCTAAGACCCCAAAACGGATTTTGTTGGTATTACCCCCCTCTCCCTAACTGCCATTTGTCGATAGACTGTAATAGCCTGGTTTCCATTAATAATATGGCATAGAAAATCAAGCTAAAAACGATTTGAAAAAAACACATTTTTGGGACTGTGAGAGGGTGCAATGGGGCTAAAAAGTCGAGACCCCCAAAAGGCACGCCTAGAAATCCTATGAAATGTACATCCAAATTTCAACTTCCTAGATCAATTTGGTTTCTTTTTCAAGGTCAAAAAGGGGAAAACCCCTCATATCTCCCCTCCTAATTGACCTAGGGGGTTGATTTGGATATGTTAAACAAATTTAAATCCTCTATCGATTGGCTCAAATAAGAACAATTTTTGCGTTTTTCGCCCCTCCCCTCAGCACCCCCTCCCTCAAATTAGAACATGACTGAAATTTTATCCAAGGTCATTCCTACTCATTTGTAACGAATCCGCTGCCAAACTGAGTCAATACACCGAATTGGAGCGATTTTGGTCGGCATCAAGCAGAGTAAATGATTTTAGTTTTCGGTAAAAAAATAAAATAAATACAAATATAAAAATAAATTTTTGACATGTTCAAAAAAGGGTCTAAATGGTCTTATAAGACTCCAAAACAGATTTTGTTGACATTCCCTCCCCATCCGCCGCAGCTCGATAGATCATAATAACCTGGTTTTCATTGACAATATGGCATAGAAAGTTAGGCTGATAATTCATGCAAGCTGATTAGGTAACGAATTTAACAATCAGAGAAAAAACGAATATTGAAAGATACCCAATAAGTATCCAATTTTCAACAGTTAAATGAAAATAAAACAAAAGAAATGAATTTTTTCGTAAATGATTTTTTGTAATATGCCAACCGATGGTATATAATCAAGTGTTCAAATCATATAAATCATTTGTTATCCCCACAACCATTACAATAGCTATGTGCACCATGAAAATCTGCAGCACTCAAAAAATCATTGTTTACCAACAATACGAGTACTTCATAACTGCGTTGATATTTTTTCATTGTTAAAGCTTTCGACAAAAATCGTTTTCAATGTACTAGATAGATGATGGTGAAAAAAATGGTAAGCATTATGAACCATGTTATTCTCTCTGTTACGAACGCCTTCGCAGAAGACATAATCAATAATGATTTAATTTCCAGCTTTATATCGCATTCGTCTATTTCTCGATACAAGAATTAATATCATGTTTCGAGTATCCTCCAGATCATACTCCTAAATTATGCGAAGATAATACCATAACATACGATTTCATAGTTTGTGGAGCTGGTAGCGCAGGAGCCACCTTAGCTAGTCGACTAAGCGAAGAATCTAGTTGGAATATATTGCTATTAGAACGTGGTTCGGATCCGCATCACATGACGGAAAATCCAAACGAATGGTACAACGTACTTAAAACCGATATCGACTATAAATACATTACAGAACCAGATGAAATCCTGTACAAAGGCTTAGAAAAAAGCGCATCTCATATTTCGGCTGGTAAAGTAAGCGGAGGAAGTTCGACGATAAATTTTGGCATATATCTAAGGGGTCACGAACAAGACTTCAACGATTGGGAGAAACACGGTTGTACAGGATGGAATTACGAATCTGTACAAAGATATTTTTTGAAATCGGAAAATTACCACGCGCTAGGAGAATTGGATAGTTCTATTCATAGTGTCGGAGGTCCATTAACCGTAACACCGTTCCATACCGTGGATCCGGCAGTAGATGTTTTCGACACCGGACTACAAGAAATGCACATAGCGAAGCTTAAAGATTTAAATGGTCCGCGATATATCGGCTACGGACACGCCGACGGTACCACAAAACACGGATTACGTTGCAGTACGTTCAAAGCGTACATTTCGATAACTAAATTACGAAGAAATTTTTACTTCGCTCGAAACGTAATGATACGAAAAATAATATTCGATCCGAATTTCAAAACCGCCATAGGAGTTGAAATTCTTAAACCTAATGGAAAAATATGCTTAGTACGAGCAGCCAAGGAAGTTATACTATCTTTAGGAGCTGTAGCATCGCCTCAATACCTAATGCTGTCTGGAATAGGGCCCGAAAATCATTTACGATCGATGAGAATACCAGTTATATCTAATTTACCAGTCGGTACAACGTATCAAGATCACGTTTGTTTTCCAGGATTAATGTTTTCCGTGCAAAAAGAACGTTCGTCTGTGGAGATAAAACGCGAATCAATCAATTTGATCAATCGTACCGACGATTTGATAAGCAAAGGTATCAGCACCATTGGTCTGACCGAATTTATAGCGTTTCTTAATACTAAAAATGACGGATCTTCTTATCCTAACGTACAACTGATGGCGATGAGAATACCTCAAAAGACGATGATGAATACGCGAAATCAACGTGGTAAACTGTACAATATCTTCGGATTCTCGCGTAGCACGGAATCCATATTTAAAGAATGGAACGACGAAACTGACATAATAATGGTATTTGTAATACTGACTGAAAGTATCAGCAAAGGTTTCATTCAACTGAACTCTACTCATCCCGAAGACCAGCCTCGAATCGAAGCGAAATTTCTACGTTATCAAAAAGATCTGCAGACTTTACTCGATGGTATTAAATTTGTCGAGAACTTGTCCAAAACCAATTCTTTCCGAAACGCCGGCTTCATCTTAGAGCAAATAGAGTATCCTGCTTGTAAATCGTATCCACCGCACAGCGATAAATACTGGGAATGTGCTATCCGGCAAGTTGCCACCGGATTTCATCATCCGGCGGCTACAGTTCGAATGGGTGCTGAAAATGATCCTTCGACCGTACTTAATCCACGCCTGAAAGTAAAAGGAATGCGCAATTTAAGAGTGGTAGACGCTTCCAGCATGCCTAAGTTAATTTCACGTAATTTAAACGCCGCCGTTATAATGATGGCTGAAAAAGCTGCCGATATGATAAAAGAAGATTACGGTAAACCGGTCGATTATTACGTTAATTTACGAAGATCTTACGGTGTCATCGGCCATCTTTCTGTTTACTGTTTAATCGTCCAAATATGCGTAATTTTTAGAGTACTACTTGTTTAAAACCTTTGCACCAATTATTTTTACGCGTTAATTAGCTACGTAGGTACATATCGAATAAACCATTATTTTCTCGAGACATTAATTTTCAATTAGGTAAATACATACGCACATGGGGAATTTCATTTACTTATACACGACCAAATGGTACACCCGCAGTACCTAGGTCAGAATCCAGTATATGCTATATTATTATTATTATTATTACATCATTTTTAAAATTCAATTTCGAAGAACGATATTTCAACACGTTACGAATATCGTGGCCTGTGCTCGCGATAAAAATGTACCATTGTTGAGAGCTTCAAAGTGGTGTGCTTTCAAGCTTAATTACCCAACGTGTTGATGCGTACCTACTTAAATTGATATCGCTAACAAGGTGCAAAAATTTTATCACTTTTTAATTAATGAGATTTCACATTGTTCCTTATTGAAACGACGAACATTTTTCTCCATTTCATCATCATCCAAATTTAACTCGAGCATAAGTCACGTTTCGTTCGATTTTGATATAAAAACTCGGTTTTACTCGTTGAAATTTTCATAACAACTTTAACGCGAATTGTGTTGGCATTTTTTTTGAGGTTGAAGCAGATATCCAAAAAAACAATAAACAAAATGGTTCGTATAAAATTTTTTATTTCAATTTAATAGTCGTGTTAAATTATTTTAAATGAAAATTTACGTTTTCTTATTATTTATTAGTAATTTTTTAAAATTTATTTTAAGATAATTGGATTGAATGATGACTACATTTTTCAAAATATTTTTTTTTAGTGTTCGTATTTAAATCAAGTTAATGAATTTTTAGATTCAATGCCTACTTTCACCAATCAGCCTATTACCTATCTATTTAGTTTAATGGCTGAAATATTTGAATCTATAAGAAAAGGGTTACCTATCAAGATACGAAATTTTCCAATTTTATCAGTTCAATATTTATTTAGATATTTGATTAATCCATAATATTCTTCCGCGAGCCATCTTGGAATTAGCTAATGTAAAATTTCAAAAAAATATTGATTTGCTTTCGAGGGAAAAATCCGAAGTAAATTAGTGATAAATAGTCAGACACCCAATTGTTTTCAAAACTATTTAGCATTTTTTTAAAATTCGTTTTCCAAAATTAGTGTAAATGGATTCATAAGACAGCAGAAAATCATATCCCTAAAACTTTTAGCAATTTTTTTTCATCAGATTTCAAATAGTTCTAGCAAAGGCTACAGCACGGTAAGGAAGAAAATTTACCCTTAGGGTCTTAGAATTCAATTTTTTTCAAGGAGCTATTTAGGCACTAGTAAAATATGATTTTTAGGCGTATTCGCGATTTTTCATCTCGTTATTGAAGAGCAGGGCAGTGAAAAATTGTACTTTAGGGAGGGTTTTTACATTTTTTTTCTCTGCGAATTTTCGACCGATTTTTTTTCAAACGCGGTATGAATATGAAAGTACTTTGGCGGAGATTGATAGAATTTTTTCAGAATGGATTTTGAAAGTTTGAAGGAAGGGAGGCCTGTACGATTTCTTAGAATTTTTTCAAATTGTTTGGAGCGGTGGTCTCTCCATAGCACCTAAAAATCAGTTTCCTGCTCGTTAAATGTCATTTATAAACCAAATAATTCCCAGAAAAGTTTTTCGGGGGGGAGGGGAGAAGGGTGTTAAAGAGATACAAAAATGTAAACTTTTGAAATTCTTAAAAATATGTAATTTTACATTTTTTTAACATTCAATTTTTTTTTTCTCCATTTGGAAGCAAATTTCAGATATTCTGTTCAGGCCACTGAGTGGAGGGGGCGACGTACACCAACTTATTTCGAAAATTTTCAGTCGGGAGCTTATATTAACTTTTTCATAAGCTATCCACAAAAAAACGAAAAAAATACAAAATTATAAAGAAATATATTTATATACTTATATTGTTATAGTTTGCAATCCACTTCATCCCCACTCTTTATTCTTTTACCACAATCGCTCACTTATATTCCTTGTCTTGTGGCGCAATCGTTTTACTTCTTTCACATTTACCTTCAAAATTGAAATTTTTTCTCTTTTTTTTGCCCAAAAAAGACTTGATATTTCTTTTTCTTTCATTCCTTGATATTTTTTTCTTCGTATAAATGCAGCACTCGCCCCCCCTCCACCCTCCACTGAGTTGGAGGAGCTCTCCCGTTGATTTAAAAATTTTTTAATGAGGTGCTCGTAATAGCTTTTCAGAAGTTATTCAGAAAAAACTAAAAAAGTTACAAATTTTTAGTTATGTTTTTTTTGTATTTATTTTATTATATTTTATGAACCAGTTCGCCCCCAGTCTTTATTTTTTTATAAAATACCCTCGAACGTATATACTGTGTTTTATAATGAATAGAGAATTTTTATCATGGCTAATTTTTAAATTGAGCAGCAGATTTGGGCGAGAATGAAATTTTTAAAATAGCATTTCAGCTCCTTCGATTTTTTGGCTATGCTAACCATTATACATGTAAATCTTGTATAAATTTTTTTCATCCTCTCAAGCCTAAAACCTCATGCCTCGCATTTTGACCAAACTCACGTACGTGGTCAACTTTGAGTTGAAAAATCATCATGCTAAATTTTGTAATCTCAGATTGAAGGGGATGAAGCTGTGGGTCCTCAAAGTGGAGTCATTTACAAAAAAACGCAGTTTTTAGTAGTTTTCATCCCCTAAAAATGGTGTAAGACCTCGGTCACAGAGCAGAAGCAGTACAATTTTAGAGTTTCTGCGTTTCTCTATTCCATTCGCATTTCGATTCGATACCACTTATAACCACCGAACAGGGGTTTGAAAAGTTACAAATCATAAAAATCAACATACTCGTATTTTTATTTTTCGAAAAAACGAAATAAAAAGGGTTTTCACTGTAGAAAGGTGAATTTCAATCGAAATTGCTTAAAATTTTCGAGTCATTCGGTAGCCAATTTCCTAATTCCGAGATCGTTGAAATTTTCGACTTTTAACTCCTAAAAATTAATTTTTAGTTGGCTGCCTCGCAATGTGAAAATTTTGAGCGATTTAAATTGAAATTTACTTTTCCAAGATGAAAAAAATTTTTATGAACTGTTATCGAGGTAAAAACCCCTTTTATTGCGTTTTTTTTTTTTTTTTTTTTGGTAAAAAAAAATATGTTATGAACTGTTATCGAGGTAAAAACCCCTTTTTTTTGTTTTTTTTTTTTTTTTTTTTTGGTAAAAAAAAATATGTCGATTTTTACAATCTGCAACTATTTTACCACCTGGTAGATGATTATAAGTGGTATTGGATCGCGATGCCAGTGGTACAGCAAGATGCAGAAACTCAAATCGCACTTTTTTAGCTCAGTGGTCAACGTCCTATACCACTTTTGGGGAGTGAATATGACAAAAAACCGGGCCTCACTTTCCGAACCTATTGCTGTACCCCGATTTGAGCTAGCATCACAAAATTTTGTATGGTAAGTTCTCAGCTCAAGAGTCAACCAGTTACGTGAGTTTGGTCAAAATCTGAAGCATGTCTTTTTTTTCACTGGTTTCAAAATTTAGAAATGCGTACTTCGTGATGAAAAGATGATCGAAAAAATTAGAAAAAATTTTTCAGGGATGATCCTTAATTTGGTTCATTATCGGTTCAAGTTTGAAAAAATTTGGTTCACAATTTAGAATAGGTATAAAATTTTATAAGACTTTTAAGGCAATATCCGAAGTTCGAAGTGAACTAAAGGGTCAACATTTTTACAAGCGAGTTCTCAGGACCAAAAGGATCGACTTCCGCTAAATAATTTGAAAATTCCAGCCAAGGGCTGATTAAACCCTTCTTACCAGGCTATGCTCTTTCAAGCAGAAAAATATAAAATAAATGATAGGTGGATAACAAATCGATGATCGAGAATCGATAAAAGTCGTATCTGGGTAATGTAGGTATTTATCAATTTCAACACATGCAGCTTTAGCTACGCGAACAAAGTATCAACCATTGAAAAAAATAAATCACACACTTGAACAAATATAAAAATTTTTTTTACGCTTCAATTTAGACGATATTTTGCGATAACCGTGAACCACGGTAGAGGTTGCTAACTTGAAAATTTTTCCATCAGGAACAAAAAATCGAGCTAAACGCAACCGTATCGAAAACGTTATTTAATTTGGAACCGATACCATGCGAATCGGAGGAGACGAAAACGCAAAACAGACTCGCTTTAGAAAGATTACTATCATCGGAACCAGCTTGCAATTATGTCTGGAAAGAGGAAAAAACAAAAGCGGAAGAAGAAGAAGAAGACGCCATTACGGATATCGAAAGTTCAACCATATCAAAGCATCAGCTCGCCGGTCAGTATATTTTAGAAATTCTACTACGTAGTAGTCTGCTTTGAAGGGTGCTTGAAAAAACGTTCTTGAATGGTGAATTTCAATTAAAAAACATTTTGACCTATATAACACGCCAACTGAAGTGGCCGTCTACAATTTGCCCATTAATTTGATATTGGAAAAGTGTAACAAAACGCAAGACTTTATGCAGCTGCATCGTCGAACGTCGCGATGTCTTTCCTTATTCAGCGTCTGTCTCGACCTAGTTATTCCCATGCACATCGCGTGATTTCTATTTTCTCGCGATTATGCATAAAACACTACACATAAATCTATGGGTAAAGGTACCTCTACATATATGTCCTATGCATGTTCCGTTTCAGAATATCGAGATGCGTTTTCTTTATTCGACAAAAATCAAGACGGAAAAATAACGAAGCAAGAATTACGCGACGTTATGCTGAATTTGAAACAGAATATCAAATTAAACGAACTAGACGTTGTATTACAAGAGTACGATTTACCGGGTGAGAATTATCGTGTACAATATTAAAATGTCACGACACGTCATGTCACGTCGCTTCGCATTGCATTTTCGTCGGGAAAATTTATACGATATATTTTTGGTCTCCGCAGATGACGATATCAACTTCGAACAATTTGTTAAAGTTTTAAAAAACATGCAAGTCGATCAAGATCTTAAAGATGTATTCAGAGTGAGGAAACGTTCAATTTTACGTTTTAATTTCATTATTATCTATCGAATCATATGAATCAACCTTATTTTCGTGGAACTGTTGGCGTTGCGTGAATGTTATGATGATTTCCATGTCAATACGTAAAACTCTCAAAAAATGGGTCCAAGAGCCTCACCAAAGCAACACGCCTAATTTCAAATCTATTGCTCAACTTGAACAGCAAAAACCACTCAAAAAACAACTTTTTCGACACGTTGAAGAAAAGCAATGGAACGGAAAAGTCGAAACCCTTCAAAATTTACATCCCGCACCTTCAACAAGTTCACATGCGAAATTTCAACATGAGTGGAACAAACTCTAAAAATGATGAAAACCATCCGAATAACTACTTTTTTTTGGGACTACTAAAGACAGGGTTGGGGAGGGCGGCTTGACAATGAAGCTGAAAAGTCAAAACCATCAAGACACATCTAGGGTCTCTATTAAATTCAAATGCATCATTACTTCAATCTCCTACTTTCATCCAGTGGAAGAAATAAGATACATGTAGACCTGACTTTTTTCAAGTTCAAAAATGCGGACCTCCCCCCCATATCTCCCTTCCTAATTGACCTAAGAGGCTGATTTTTGGATATGTTATACAACTTTGGATTCTCTATTGATTGGCTTAGTAACAAAAAAACTTCGCAATTTTTACACCTCAGCACCCCCCCCCACCCAATTTAGACATGACTGAATTTTGACCCAAGGATATCCCACTCATATATATTCAATCATCGGCCATACTGAGCATAGTGGTCAAATTTAAACAGTTTTGGTCGGTATTGAGCCAGCAAGTGACATGACCAAAAATGACCTTAAAAGTCTTCTTAGTCTTGCAGTGTTTTATTTTTTTTTTTACTAAGTTGGGAGGTAGTGAAATTGAGTTGCAGCATGATTTCAAATGGATGTGGTAAAAATTTGAGGTTCCTAATTTGGCTGTTACCACCCCCCCCCCCACTTGGTTGGAAATTTCAATATTATTTCGCATAAGAAATCGAAAAAAAAATTTCGAACTTTTTGGTAATAATGCGTCACAGTGAACCATCGGGGACCAAAAAGTTTTTAAAATGTTTTTGCTTTTTAGGAGATACAAAAATCATGTTTAAAAATAGTAAAAATCATTTGCTTTGAATTTTTTCAAGATAATGATAATTTTATTGAATAGTAAGCATTTTATTAAATCGTAGAAAACTAGTTGATCATCTTCACAGCTTTTTACGTATAACAATAAATTTGAATATTCGAACATTATTCTTCGAAGAACTCACCCACATCACCACTTCACTCCTCCCACCCTAACCACTGAATTTACGTCGACGACTAAATGACATATCAGCATTGTTCTCACGATACCAGGTTCAGGAGAAAAAATACAGAAAGTAGGAGTATTCCTGAAATTTGAAATTTCAAACATATTTTTAGCAATTCTTTTTTTGAATTTTTTTATATTTTTTTTAAATTTTTGATCCATTTAAGCGTAGAAGTAAAATTTCTACGAACAGGGAGAAGGAAGCTAAAATTTTTACTATGTTCCTTCGATACCATTTTGTAACTTGTCTCACAAAAACGTAGCTTTACATGTTCAAAATTTTGAAAAGTTTCATAAAATCCCCTCTCCCCCTTCACACACAATAGAAATGTTGCCATAAATAATTACACATTTTCGTACCCAAAATAGTCATTTCCGATAAGTTTTCAGGGAATTTCAAAAAAATATACTGTTGATGTTTCGCTGTTTATTTTTGATTTAAAAAAAAACACGATACTACTCTTTCTTTTAAAAAAATCAGAAGTTTTAAATTGAAATTTATTCGTAAAAAAATTCATAATGTACAATATTTTCCATTCATATACACGAATTCGTACCACTTGAGGAATAAAAAAAAAATGCAAAAACGTATTTCTGGGCTTAAATGGTTTACTATGACACGTAAATATCAACAAAGAGTCTTTCCTAAGGGTTAAAAACGACCCCGACCCAAAATCGATTAAGCTTCAAACCAAAATGTTACTTATGGTCTAAAAACATCCCAAAAAATTTGTTGACTTCCCACCCCTTCCTGAATTAGTGCCCCCCAAATGTCGAAATTAGGTCAAATAAAAGTTTTTAATGGACGAGGTTGCAAAAATTCCAAATTTTGTATTTTACGAAACACCCTAACGTTCATATGTACCATTTTTATAAACTGTTCTCCAGCACTGGAAAAGTTCAAAAATTCTTGAAGGCTAAGAAACGTCTCGAAACCGCTTTCAATCGATTTAGGGGGAAAGGGGGGGTCGAAAGTAGGATATGTACCAAATTTTAGCTTTTTTCGTTAATCAGATCAAATTTTCATGATTTACACGACAATGAGATAATTTTGAAATTTAAAGAATTCACCAAAATTCGAATAATCCATCTCAGGACTTGAAAATTTGGCAATGAAGTTCTTTTAATATGCACTTTCGATTTATTCGTGTATTGATTCGAAATTTTGCTTCGAGTTGGGATACAAACTTCATTAATTATGAAAACGTAGTGAAAAACGTTTATTTTTGGTTTTGATTTTTTTTGAGCATGTTGCACTCAGCTTCTGAATCCTCCCCCCCCCCCCCAAAAAA